>BPLR01004601.1:0-58387 GCA_021605095.1 Caerostris extrusa
CTAGCAGATTGAATGGAACAGAATGTGAGAAAAAAACAGAATCGAAGACAGCAATCAACAAAAAGATGTAGCCTCTGATAACAAAGTTGATTAAACATCCCATTGAACCAACATTCTAGGTTATGGCAGGAATACCGAAAAGATTTGTAGGTCAGTTGCATCTTGATCAACCTCTTTCTGATGATAATCAATCTCTTCATAAAAAGAGGAAAGTTTAAATTTGCTTCTTGTCCATGATAAGAAAGTCAAAATAAATAATGCAAAATTATTTCTTTTATTATTCTAGTTTCAAAGTCACAAAAGATTTTGCAGTTCACTTCATTGTACAAACAATGAATATTTTTAGTTATTTTAATGAGAAGGAGCACAGAAGTATGTGTTCGAAAATTATTTAAAAAAATATTTAGTATGTAAAGCAATTTTAAAAAATATGAAATAAGGGATGCATGAATTCGTTACAAACCGAAAAAAGACATGATTTGCATGTGCTCTTATTCACGTTCGTAGTTCACAGTTATAATTTAATGTTTTTATTTGTTCTTTATTTTAATTTGTTTATTTCTTTTATGTGTGCATGTTATGCATTTAATGCATAACTTTTTATTCATTTTTTACATTCAGATTTCAATATTTTTTAGGCTAGAATAAGGTGTCAAGGACGGATCAACAGGTTAATAGAGACATTCATAATTGTCAGACATTTTGCCCATGCACCCTTAAACATTTTTAATGATATTTCACTTTATTTTTTCTCCAAAATTTATTTAAATTCACTCGTTGTAAGATAGATGAAAGTATTGTTGACGTTATTTAAAGGGTTGGTAAGAAAGTAATTTTGGTTTTCACAATTTAATTACATGGTAAAAACGTAGTTTCTAGCAATTCCAATAGATTACTTTTAAATGAATATTTACTAATTAGAATTTATTATTACCATTATATCATTTTAGCTAAATAAAATTCCTCATTAAAAAATTAAAAATTTTCTCTGTCTGATTTGGGCTTTATGCAGCAGACATATGCATAATTGCAGCTTCTTTTTCTCAATCTGAATTTTAACTGAAATTAGTTCGATAAAATTGATATCATTAACACGAATATGGAACTTATTTATATTGTTCCATTTAAAATTATACTAACAAATGTTGTTATTTGATTTAATGAGTTATTTGATTTGAAGTTTCTGATGTAAAACCTAAGAAGTAAAAAAAAAATTTTTTTTAATTTTTAAAGTGTCCTTCTTTACCTTTCCCATAAATAGAATCCATCGTCATCAATCGTAGGCACACACGATCTTGGATTAATCTGAAAAAGCAGAAATATATTTATAAAATAAGAAACTTTCTAATAACAAAAAAAAAAAAAGACTTACGAAACAACTATATGCTAAAATAATTTAATCAGATCCATTATTAAAGCGCCTGATGGCCAAGTGACTAGCGCCCTGGAGCTCGGCGACGTGGATGTTTGTAGTGGTTCGGAATTCACTTTAAACCGTAGGTCCCGGTCTAATATGACTGTAGAGTAGTGCTGTAACTCTATTCCATAAAAGGAAAACATATCCTGTCTCGAAATGTTCCTCACAGAGACAACCTTGTCCCACCATATGTTAAGGTTAATGAAGGTTTGATTTGGTCATTTTGTGCACACTTTAGGCTAATTAGACTGGGATCTACAGTTTAACGTGGATTCCGAACCACCACAAACATCCCTGCCACCGCCAGGATTCGAACCTGAAATCTGTGGTAGCAAAGGCTAGAGTGGTAGACAATTTTTCCATCAGGCTCCCCAAAATCGCAACCAGACAAGTAGCAAATTCAACTCCAGCGCTACCCAGGGTACATTACCTAGAGCCTAGTACCCTCCATATCTATTGCGCAACTACAATTTTGAACGAACATTCTCAAAGTGGTATGTAGTGGTATCTAATAAAAGGACATCCCATTCTACAGATTTATTGTGTCATTCTTTAGCATAGTCGGAGAGGTTTTCGGTTCTGTATCATTTATCGAGGGTGCTTGGTTTGGAACCAATGTGCTATCCAAAAGTTGAAAAATGATAACCATTAAATACTTTGGTAATAACTATATAATAGTTGCATAAAAACTTGATTGATTTTGTTTATGAAAAGCCTAATCAAATTTGCTTATAAAAGCCTGAATGATTTGCTTATGAAAAGCCAAATGTATTTTCTTACATAAAAGCCTGATTCACTTCTAAGTATGTGGATGATGACAAATATGTAGATGAAAAAAAAAAAATAGACAAAAACTTTTAGTAGTTTATTTACTCTCAGGGTTGAAGACATTTCAACCTTGAATTCAAACAGAAAGTGCAATAAATCTTTGACTATAAAATGTGGATTTTTATATCATCTGGAAAAATGTGTCCTTGTATTACAAAGTTACAAACTTCCAAGACTATGATCTACATTTAAAAAAATGCATGAATTCAAATTTATTGCAATTACCGAGGAAAAACAAATACTGTGATTCTGAGGGGGGAGGGGGAGACGAATTTCATTTTCAGATAACTAATAGCTATCTCTAAGCAATGTTGAAAAATAGTTTTCGGTATTTAAATAAAAATGAACTGTAATACAAATACTAGATATCTCTCCATTTGATGAATTTTTATGATACATTTATAATTTATGATTGAACTTCTTATATTTTAAATAAAGACATCTCAAATTTTATTAACATACTTTGTATTTTATTAGTTATATGACTTGAAATTATTCAATTCTTAATAGTATTGGCAATGAGGATTTTTTTTTTTATTGTTCTACAAATTTATTATCAAAACGTAAAAACCTGAAAAAAATTTCATTTTAAATATTGTCGATCCTTTTTTATTATTATTTTCGCAATACGAAGTGTAATAAATATGTATAATTTATTTTAATCTTACGAAGAAATTAAAATAATCTATATCGTGAAGTTAAGAAACCAAAAGCTGCATATCATTGAAGTTGCATATTTAATCTGAAGTTCAATATAAAATGACACATTTGGTTGTTAAACACGTATTGCAACACGAATTTTCTATTTATTTAAATCAAACCGATAATTCGTGTTGTAATACTTTATTTAAATCATATTTGGAAAACCAATAAAAATTAAGATAAAAATCTTATCGTGGAAGAATTAAAATATTATGCTCTTTTTCACACTTTTTAACACTTTTAATCCATCCCTTTTCTCATTTATCACTAATCCTTAGTTAAATCAGTATGTAATCTTCAAATTTAGCAGATTTGAAGATTTTGAAGGAATATAAATAACTATCTAAATTCAGTATAAATTAATACTATGTATTAATTAATTTATAATACTATAATTAATTTATAAAACTATAAAAATGAGTATCGAAAACATTTTTGACAATTTTCTTCATATGCATTTGCAGATTTGAACACTATGTTAAAGAGCTGCAATGTATGTGAAAAAGTTTCATAGTATCGGGACAAAGTGTTGGTTTTACACATCTTCGGGATTTTTTTTTCCCCTACAGTTATAATAATTTGTTATTATTATTTTAATTTTTAACTCTTGCGTTTTATTTAACAGAATGCTCCGAATTATAAGATTTAATGTGAGATGTAACTACAACTTTAACGGTATAGAAAATTTCTCTTATTTCGCTGTTGTAGTCAGTTTAGAGTAGCATCTGAAAAAAAAAAAAAAATATCTCTCAGGAGCACATATCCTTTTGATGTGTGTGAACGGAAATCATTCTTCCGAGAAAACAGAGTGATCTCAATTTTTCAAATGTCAACATTAGGGTAATTTTTTTCTCATTAATAACATTTACTTTAAAAGTTAATTTCTTTATTTCAAATTTATTCTTTATAAGAGGTATTCAATTATAATAATTTTTAATTTATTTCCATTTTTACCATGCATTACTGTACGAGTCCCATCAAAAGATAAACCCAGAGTGCAGTTTTATGACACATCTCCTACGCGACGGCAAAAACAAGTGGCGCAATTTGTTTTTCAATCTATCAGTCTGCTGACAATTACAGACATTCAGAATTTTCACAATTGACCATTTCCATATAAATCAGAATCTCCATGTATTAATTCTCAACATCCTTCCAGTTAAAAATCATGTCCTAAATAACTCTCAGAGAAACGTATTCAAAAATTAAACTTATCCAGAATTCGTTCAATTTTGATGATAAAAATTTAACAACAACTTCTTAATGAGAACAATTTAATAATAAGTTAACAAAAATTTAATAACAACTAATTCAACAACTTCCTTCCAGTTCAAAATCATGTCCTGAATAACTCTTGGAAAAAACGTATTCAAGAAATTATATTTGTTCAGAATTCGTTCAATTTCAATGATAAAAATTTAACAACTCATACTCAAGTCAAAAGTTATGTTGACAAAGAATTATATATACATGTACATGCATCATAATTTTTCGAAGAAATCTTATACACATAATAAGAAACCTTTGACAAACATTTCATCTGAATAATCTCATGCATATGCATAAGAATGTAAAATTTACCACTAAAAAAGTAAAAGAACAATTGCTATTAAATCAAAACCAGTGACAAAAATTTAATAGGTTTTGCCTCAACATTTAAATATGAAACATGCATTGGAGACAAAATAGAAAATGATGCAGATGATACTTCTATTGATAGGGATTTTTAGAATATGATGTGAATGACAAACCTTTTCACTTTTTCAATTATGAATTGCAAACAGTTTGTGTCATTTTGCTACAGAGTTATCATAATTGGGTTTCAACAGGTTTTATGAAAATGAATTTCATCTTTAATTGGATTTTAGCATAAATATCCAAGTGTTCCTGATATTATTTATTCTTACTCTTTTTGTGTCTATTTTCAGAAATACTTTGTGGAAAACTTTTACGGCTAACATCAAATTACTGATAACAAATTGTTTGAGGCAGCTTAGCCAAAACTGGATTTTGCCATAAAATAACATTTGCCTACCTACTTACCTATTGAAAAGATTTAGTACCTAATAATTTTCTAGAAATCTCAGGTTTTTATCTTCAATTTCTGTGAACAAAACATTTTTTTTTATTTTTACTTTACTTTATTTAGGTCTTTTTTGTGTAAGCTTTGATAAAAAACAAGTGACACATTTTTTACAATATTGGACAACATTTCTAATAAATTGTAATCTTTTTTTTTCTTGGCATGACAGTTATTAATATATTTCAAATTTTCCTTTTTTTTTTAGAATTTCGCTATTTTATTTATGATTTAAGATAATTTTAAATCTAAGAAAGATTTTAAAACCTAAAAAAATCGCTCTATTATATGTTAAATATATCATAGATTTATTATTATGAACATTACGTTGAATTTCACTACCCTTTTTAAATTATAAATGTCTGTAAATTAAAAATATTTTTGGTTTAACACTGTATTGATAACTGTTAGGGACCCTAATGGGTGACTGACTGGCGCTCGTTGACACAGGTTTCCGGTTCGAGTCCCGCCGATGCCATGAATGTTTGTAATCCACTTTAAGCCGTAGGTCCTGGTCTAATACTGTAGAGTATTGGGTGCTGGGATAACCTTACTCCTCAAAAAGAAAACATCTCCTGTTTAGGAATCTGCCAGATGTCCTAAGCCCACCATGGGACTGTTGCGCCATTGAGGAAGATATTTGTTAAAATTAATTGGGGAAATAAATGATCGCTAGAAAAGTTTTCTTAAAAATAATAGGCTTAGATTAGGATTCATTTTTACGTAAAAATTCAAAGGAAAAAAACAATCATTGAGGAATAATTTGATATACTACATTGTTGCAGCAATTTAGCAATGCCAACAACGAAATTTTTATTGATAAAAAATATTATTATTAAGACACTAATCTTTCATATCAATTACTTTCGTAAAATATATGTTATTTCTTATCCCACTTGAGAGACAGCAACATGCAGACCAATTCCAAGAACCCGTGTGGTCTCATGGGAGGAGGGAAAAAAAGGGGGCAGCTTCTGTTGTGAGGGAGCACCCGTAGGTAGAAGTCTGCCCTGGTTCCGAGTTCTCTGAAGAAGGAAGGCAGTACCTTCCGGGATGACTTTTAGGGGAAAATATCTCTCATTCGCGCATCATATGGAAGAATGCCGGGAAAACTCCCACCAAGTAATCCGCCTCACGAGGTAAGATGCTAACATCCCAAATGAAATAGATTCTCCTCATTTTTTGAAACAGTGCCTGAAACAAAGCGGCCACGGATTGAAAATGCTCACCTGAGGCGAGGCATAGTCACTGAGCTACGAGTCGGGGGGCCTGAACGAGTAGCTCAGCGCTCTGGCGCTCGGTACCACAGGTTTTCGGGCTCCCGGCGGTGCCATGGAGGTTCGGAATCCAGCATAGGTCCCACTGTTAAGCCCCTCGTGAGACAGAGATGACCGTAGAGCGACAAAACCAAACCAAACCAAACGAGTCGGGCTCGTTAGATATATAATTCGCATAACACAATGTGAAAATGTGTTAAACAAAAACATTTCATTCTGTGTTAATATTTTCAAAACCACATAAAAATTGAATATTTCGATATTAGATTGTTATTAAAAAAATTACATCAAAATTGAATATTTAAATATTAGATTGTATATTAAAGCATCTCATTTTATAAGTAGTAATTAAAAAAAAAATTTAATATATCTTACTTAAAATATTTTTATAATATTAACATTTTATTTGTTCTATCCATGAAACTTTAGTAGTAGCAACAGAAAAGAATGTATAGTGATATTTATCATAGATATTTTTTTCAATATTGACTCACGTGTTCAGGTATAATCTATATTTTCATAAATATATTAACACGTTAAATCATGCAATCTTTTTCCAAATGAATAAATGGCTTGATACATTCCATCCGCACACGAATTTTCATGATATTCGTTTCTACAGATACTTGAAACTTTTAAATTGAAACAACGTCTTTGGGGAATAATCACTAATTTTTATAGTTTTAAACTGGTAGAAAATCAATTATATTAAGTGAAAATGAAATTTATATTGAAATGATTGCATTGAAATTCTCAGAACTGGGTTTATTTTGACAGTAAAGTAATGTTGTTGCTAAACATTGTTTACGAAAGGACTGAAAACAATAGCCAGTGAATTAAATCCGAGCCATTTATAGATCAACACAAACACAGGAACAATTTATTACGTCGTTTTGCAATAAAACTGGAAACTTACTAGGCAGCTGCATTGAAAATCTCAACATAGTGAAAGCCGTTAGTGTCTATATTGGGAAGAATATCGCAATTTGCAAAATTTTGATGAGTCAAAACTATCAATATTTTTTGTACTAAAATTAATTTAAAAATTATAAATAATTAAATAATTATCAAAAAAAAATTAATATTTATATGATGAATAAATATAAATTAATAAAAATGATGAAATAATAATTAAATAAAAATAAATTTTTTATACATACATATGATGTACATTTTTTCTGAAACATTGAAAGTTCTTAGATTTAATAAAAAAAAAAAACTAGAAGAAAGCATAATTTCTAACGAATTATGGACTGAATTACGGTTTGAGTCTAAACTTCAAAAACATATATGGTTTAAGCGTATTCCTGATCTGGTTCGAATTTAGAAAATTTATAGAAATAATAAACATACAAGTAAATAGTTAGAAGTTTGAAATTGTGAAAAATAAATATTCTAAATTGGAATGAATTGAAAATTAAATCCTTATTTTGTTAATTTACTAAAGAACAATTACAAAATTATAAATTAAAATTTTTTAATAAGTTCATGTTGTTTCCATTTTCATAAATGCATGTTGTGCATTTGTTTTAGTGCATGAATTGTTTCAATATTTTTTTTTCTGCTTGGTTTTTGTAAATTTGGACTACACACACATTATCTTGGCTCACATTATGCAGAAATTATAGATGTATAATATTTGTATAATTATAGATGAATAATATTCTACTTGTTTTAGATTAGTTTAACATTTTATAGATTTTCTAAACTCGAGATAGATCAATAATACATTTAAACCATATATATATATAAAATATTATACATCTATTAATTTCATAAAAATATTTTAATTAATTGGAATTGTGTATTTAAATAATATATATAACATTATTCATAAATATTTTCTATCAAGAATTCATAATAAAAACGTTCGTCACTATAAACAGGATAATTAGAATTATATTTGAATCACAAATTTTTAACGTAAAAATAAATAAAAAATACAATGATATTATAAATATTTAAAGAAAATATTTTTTTAACTTAAGTTTATAAATTTCTTGATTGTTTGACACACATCGAGACTGCTTTTGACATGAAAAAGTTATTTAACTAGCATAGCTTAAATTCTTTTCAAAAACAGAAAAAGTTTTCTTTAACCACAATAAAAAAAATAAACTATCATTAGGATTAATTAATTTGTAAACATTATTTTATCCCTTCTAATACATTTTATGATTATCAAGAAACTAAATTAAAAACAAAATAACAATATTTTTTAAAACGTTAAGGAATTTTCTTGAAATTATATGTTGTTAAAATAAAATGGATGATATTTCACTTGATATATAATGTAAATTATATTCAAAACATAAAAATTTTTAACATTAAAAATATGAAAATTCTATCTCTCTCTTTTTTTTTTTTTTTTGCCTAAAAGCACGAAAAAAATTCGAGTTTTTGAAAAAAAATAATAATAATACCATGCTCATTGAGAATCACATTTTTAATTTTTGGTGAATTTATATATATATAAAAAATAATACTTACCTTTAAAACTTCAGGATGCCTTTTGAGTTTTTGTCCAATAATAAGATTTTCTTCCCTTAACTCGGCTTGAATGCCTAGATATTTAATAGTCATCAGCACTGCCCTGCACGGAGGGCTTACTTCCATCATATACAAAATAAGAACCATAGTTGCACACTGTTCTTAAAATAGGCCCTTTTAAAATAATTAACACTTTGTACAATTAATTCTTTGTACTTTGCAAATTTTCAATCCTTAATTTCTAATTTTTTTGTTCTATTAAAAGTAAGAAATGAAGTTCTGATTCGCGTTGTCTGGATAAAGAGATGAAATAAATCTCCGAGCACCAGCTGCGGCGAAGGAAAACAGAGATCGGTGGGAAAAATAAGTTGTACGCGCAAGTGCTGATAATCCCTATTTAGGTGCCGAAATATCCCTAGAAAGGTGATATTTCATCACGTGCCTGTGTTCACGTAGAAAAGAGCCAGCGCAAGATTGGAGGCGTGACGGATTATTGTTTGTTTGTTTTCGTCTTTTTTCGTTCCTCAATCTCTGTTTGATTTGGCGTATGATTCAAAACTAGAGAATGCATGGTAGTAGTCTGTATGAGAACTAGTTTGCCTTTTATCCTTACATTTTAAAAAAATAAAATTCACAATTTAAAAATGGAAATATGGCAAAAACATACAAAGGAATCTTATTTTTTTCAAAATAAAATAAATAAATAAATAGAATAAAATTTAAAAAAAAGTGACTATAATTCCTATCAACTTATCAAAATATGAACAAATCTATAAATAACATTTAAATATTAACAAAAAAAAGAGATATGGCAAAAGCATACAAAATTAACCTTTTTTTTTTTAAATAAATAATAATAATAATAAATAAATAATTTTTTAAAAATGACTGTAATTCCTATTAACTTGCCAAAATAGGAGCAAATCTATAAATAATATCTGAATATGAACAAAAAAAAAACAAAAAAAAAGATATGGCATAAATATAATCTAAATTAATTTTTTTTTTTCAAAAAAAATAAAATAGAATAAAACTGTCTATTCCAATTAATGTGTTAAAAGATGAACACATCAAGTAATAATCAAAGTTAATGTTTTTTTAAATTAAATCATCATTTTATGACAATTTTCTTTTATAGTTATATCAATGTTATCTCTGATATTATAACGACTGAGTTTTGTAAATAATTTTGTAATATTTTTTTTAATTCGCCAGACAAATTAAGCTGTTCCTTATGGTATTTTAATGACACGAAGAATAAAATAAAAATTAAGCTAAAAAATGATGTAAAATGTTTAATCACTGTTTACGTTTTTTTAACTTTTATAGTACTCAATGATTTTAAGTACTCACTAGGTTCTAAAGTCATAACGAAAAAGAAATTTCAGTTATTATTAAAAATTGAATAATTGTATGGTTTTATGTTTTCGTGATATTTCTTATACATCAATCGGTTAACGTTTTTAATGTGTTTAGACTATTTTTATCAGATTTGCATCCATTTCTCTTCTATCCTAATGTTGATGTACTCTCATAAAAATAATTGGAAAAAATGGAATTTTATAATAAAAAATGAACAACGGATTGTGGATATTTTGTAGCATATTTTTAGAAAAGTATTCGTATTTTATACATTTGTGGCAGAAGTATCCACATCTGCAAATGTGTTGCAAAAATTATAGATTAAGTTAAGTTTTTCAATAAAAATGTGTTTCTTATTTTTCATCTAAATCATGCTTCAAATCTTATCGTTAAACAAAGTCATTGTTGTTAAATATTATATTATAACCGTGTTTCTTCCTACGCACTGGTATGAGAGGTTCTTGTGACATTTTAAGAGAAATGTTCAGTAGGCCTCTAGACTCTCACCTTGGGAGGAAATACAATGCAACTTATGTTCCTGCTGAGAATCGTTTAGTTTGTAGTCTCTCATCCCAAGAGGAAATATATTTAACGCAACCCTGCGTTGTTGTTGACCCTACAGACACTCACCAGGAGATGAAACAATTTTCGCTCACCCTGCGCGTACCTGAGTATCGGGTTTTCGGATTAAAAGTGAAATCCTTCCACGAATCTATAATTATACGTCTTTAAATGCGTTAAATATTGTATGTCTTTAATTGTATGTGTGTAGTATTTGTGCGTGTGTCAATAAATCTGAGTGTTCTCCAACTTGTGCCTCAAATATCTCAACCCAATTACACCCACTTACAATCCAGTTGCCCAACTGCACACTACCATACGAATTCAGTACATACAATTTAAGCTTAAAAATGAAATAATAGATTTTACAACTAAAAACGAGCGAAACGTTACAGTATACTAAAAATTAAAAAAGCACTGGAATATGATTTAAATTAACTTTAAAAGAGCAATTAAGCATCTTGACACTCAAATATTAAATACATGCTTTTAATTAAATATATCTCTTTTAATTAAATGATTTATTCACTACATAAAGGCATTAATTAATAATAAAATTCATAAGGACAATTAAATTAAATACAACTAAAAAAAGACAAATATTTAAAAAAATTCAGATTCACTACACAAAATAGTTTCAAAAATTATTTAAAAAATTGGACTCATTCTAAATTATCTTTAAAATTAACATAAAATTATAAAAAGGGAATAAGCTATTGTAATATTAGTTAGATATCTAGCTAACGTTAAATGAATTAATTGTTAGCAAATTTTGACTTTTTCAGAAAATTAATCATTTTTCAATAATTATTTTCTTATCCAGCCGTATTAAATAATACGATAGAATTAAATATCGTTGAAATAGTGATTTATCATATGTTTAGATTGTTCAATTTTAGTTAATGTAGACAAGCAATACCAAGGCAGAAAATTAACAAAAGAGTTCATTGTTTAGTCACAGCCAGAACTCATCATTTTTTAATTGTTTTAAAACTTCTCCTCATAAAAATTTGTGACAAACTTAGTAAAATTTTAGAATAGAGGCCGTTGGGATTTGACGTCAAAAATTCTTCGCCAAAGTGTACCAAGTAACAGGTTGCAGCGGTAAGCGGAGTGACAATCAATACAAGAAACCTGGGTTACCACATTGGGAGATAAGTCGCCCAGTCAGCGCCATAAAAAGTCACCAAATCCCAACGGTACTTATTTTTGAGATTTGGCCAAAAGCTTTTTATACTAACATTAAGCTAAACCACAAAAAATAAGCTGTGAGAACTATAAATTAGTTAAAATAAAAGGGTTAGATTTAATTCATTAAAACTGCGATAGATTGTAAACACTGTCAATTATTTTCAATTACAAAAACTTTGCAAATTTTAATTCATCAATTGTATTGCTTTTGTGTCTTCTAGGAAGTATAAGCTCACAAAGATTACTTCAACATTTGCAACTATATTTCTTTTCATGTAATTCATTTTTGTACAGATAAAAAACTCGGAAACATCAAAATTTTGTCATGATTCAGCGAATATTGCGGTAAAGCTTATAAATTAAGATAAGACTAATCAGATTTACTTTTCAATAGCATAATTTGTTTAAATTACAACTTTTTTTTTTTCTGTTAAGACTTCGTGCCTTTTTGTCATAAACCATTTTTGATTTTGTCTTATTAATTCAAAAACAGAAATACCATTGCTAATGAGAACTCATAAAAATCTTCGGTATGACAAATGGTTGAAACTTTAAAACTTTTATATATTCAGAAATACAGATTCTTTTTTAAACTTATATTAAGAAATTTTTAATTTATATCTTATCATAATTAATTAGCACTTGTTATGTTTGAAATACTATATTTGTTATGAATAAAAATAATGTTAAATTATTTATTATCAATATGTAGATTGTTAAAGATTAGATTAAATTAGAAAAATTGCGAAAATATTCTAGCGAAATAGTAATATTATATTCAATGAGTATTAATATACAATAAATGCAAAGTGTTTCTGAATACAATTTGTATACTAATAGAAAGTTCTTGTTTATAAGAAAATAAAAATGATGGAAAAAGCATTACCTTAATATTAATATTTTGAACTAAAATCAAACCTACAAACATTTAATTGTATTATTATACAATTAAATGTAATGCAGGAATATAAATAAAAGTCCCTATATATCAGAACTTTAGAGTTTCATTAACAACAATTTATAGAGGTCAGTTTGAATATACCTAGAGGAAATTTGGTCACCCCCTGAAATTTTTCTATACTTCTCCATGATCAAATTTATTTAAAAACTGGTTGCTATATTTTTAAATTACTAGTTGCATTATACTTTTAATAAGAATAAATTATCATCTTTATTATAAAAGAAAAACTATTTTTCCGAGTCAAACCTATGTAGTAAGATGATTAAGCATTTATAATTAAAGATGGTAAGATGGACAAGTATTAGCAATTAAAATTTTACAATCTATGAGTAATTCTGTAATTCATAGACTGTAAAATGTACTTCTAAGAACTGAATCAGCTTTTAAAAGTACAGATGAGGGATAACTGGAACTACAAGTGCCGCAAATGACATTATTATCAGCTAGCTACAAAGAGGTGTAGAACTGCTACACAGATCCACCTCAGATCTTCCATTGTAACAGCCACTGGAAGGCAGGCATCCAGATCAACAGTGTGTAAAAGACTTCATGAAGGAGCGTTATATACAAGACGTTCATCATCATGTGAACCCCAGTAAAAGTTAGAGCCGGATATGTGTGTGGTCTTGATTCAGTATTGTTCATGGACAGACTAAATTATTTCTTAAAATAAGTACTCGATATTTAGCTGCCATATCTATTAAAATTTCAAAGACAGCACTGCACAACTTCAATACAAACACCCACACGCAAAATTATATAACAAGTGTTTACAAAGTCATCTTAAAAACTTGTTCATTTAAGGGTCTTTGTACCCTCAGTATTACCTGAACCTTCACTGACTCCTCTCTTTCTCCCTGTCCCATTATCAGTTCCAAAATAAAACGGGCAAAAGAAAATAAAGTGCGAAGTCCAAGTCTAATATAACGGTCAACCCATATTTGAAAGGGAGGACCTATCAACCTTGAACTCTTCCTGGTTGGTTATACTTTGTTTCGGGAAGATATGGTGGATTTTTACTACCCCTCACTTCACCCCAGAGATATAAATTGTTTAATTGACAGCGTATGCCGAAGTCAGAGTAAGAGTGCTCTTTTGCCTAAGAAGTAAAAGAGTACACTCTTTACTGATAAGTCTAAACTTTGCTTGAAATGTGATTCACTCAAGAAGATTGTTGATCTGGAAGCGGGTGCTAGGAACTCTCTTTTATCCCATTGTTATCCACAAAAAAATTCTAATTTTCTAAGAGTGTGTGTATACAGTGTATATAAGTGTGTATTATAGTGTATACATATGTATTCTAAGTGTACATTTTTATACACAGGTATGTCTTTGGATGGTCTCATTGGTTTGTATATTGTCCCAAAAGGTACAATTGCTGCTCAATTATATAGAAACAACATTGATCTTGACATCTTGATCCATTGTTCATCCTTACATCGATATTGGTGACTCCTTCATCCTGCAAGACGATAGTACTAAATCATTCGAGCTCGGTTGGTGAAAAATCACTTCAGTGAAGAAACTATTGGACATATGGGTTGACCATTACATTCTCAGTATTTGAACTAGATTGAGTATGTTTTGAATGCTCTAGAGAGATGTATTGTTTCACTCAACCAGCCACTAACAACCCTTCAAGGGTTTCGAACTGTCTTGCCTATGATGCAAAGCATTGGTATTTAGTGTCAACTGAGTTAATAAACCCCATCATTTTGAACATGGATCATTGCTGTTGTGCCTGCATAAGCAATAATTGATTATCCCACTTCATATTGAAGCTGATCACATATATAATTTAAATTTTATGGTTTTTTTATATATATATGTTTTCATTTTCTGTATTTTCCAGACATTGATTCTGTAGTATTTAATTAATTTGTGAAGTTCTGTTTGATTAATGTTTCTGCCAGATTTCGTTAAATTCAATGAATAAAAAATTTTCAATTACAGTTTTTGTGATTATTTCTTAATTTTTAGAAACCAGTGTATTTACAAAATATCCTGAAAAGATTTCAAACAGTTTTCAAAAGCGAATAATAAGTATACCATCAAAGTTTAAAAAAAAACAGTTTTTGCAGTAAATTAAGAAAATAGTTCTCGCATTTAACTAATTTATATGACATATAAATTTTATTACATTAGATTAAATGATAAAAATTATATAAAATTATGCAATTTAAAATATGATAATTTATTGTTTACTATAATATCTTCATTTGTAATATTATAATTTTTAATTGTATTATTATTGTCTTTATGCAATGTCTGAGCAAGAAGCGCCTTCTTCATTAAGCCAAAGAAACTCTTATTTAATACATAAGTTTATTAAAGCACTATTTATGTCAAGTTAAGTGATAAGAAAATGATAAAAAAAACAAAGCTATTTTCTAACCTTGTGAACATACTCTAATGTTCATTCTTTCAAATTTGATAAAGAATAAGGAACTTAAAAACACATGAAAATGTTCCTTTTATTTTTTTATGCCGACTAATAAAATCCAATGCGCTACATTAATTGTTGATATACAAACTATAATATTACACGTTATATATTAGACTGAAGGATATGAGTGCGACATAAAGGTAGCTGGGCAAATAAAGACTTGGCGAAATCAGTGACAAGTAAATCAAGATGTGATGGCATGGATCAGATTCACAGGCTAAGTACACACTAAGAAAATTAAATTATTTAATGGCTATGCTAAAAATGAACTATTTGTTCTTGACAGGGAGAAAAAAATCTGATTACCTGAAAATGAGAAACCTAAAAGCATGTTCAACAATCTTTTCCAATAAAATTTATTCAAAAGAGATAGTGTTTAATTTAAAGGTTTTTTTTGTGTGTTTGATTTAATTAATTGATTATACTTTAAAAATAACATATAATTGAATAAATTAATCAATCATAGTCATAATAATTAGTTGCTTATCATGTATACTAAATAAACATTTTGATAACATTAGATAAACATATATTAGCTAAATATTTTCTGTGCATTTTTTTCAGATGAAATAAAGGCGTTTATTAAGATGCAAATTATTAGAAAAATTATTAATGTAACAGCATATGAAATATAAGAATATAATAAATGTGAGATTTAAGATTATCACAATAAAATGATTTATTTTAAGCTGAGTGTAGGAAAAAGAGAGCACGGTTAGAATAAATTAACTCAGCCCTGTAACCGTACTTCCTCCTACATACTGGCAAGAGCACCTCTGTTCAGGAGAAATGCTCAGTAGACCTCGAGACTCTCATCTGAGAGGAAATACAACGCAACCATGCGTTTCTGTTGAGAAGCGTTTAGTTTATAGTCTCTCGCCCCGAGAGGAAACATATTTAGCACAACCCTATGTATTAGTTGGCCTACAAACTCTCACTGAGAGAGGAAGTAACTTTCGCGCACCTGCGAGTGTCCGAGTTTCGGGTTTTCAACTTAGAAGTGGAATCCTTCCAGGATCTATAATTATGCGTCTTTAAATATGTTATATATTGTATGTGTGGGGTTTGTGCGTGTGTAAATAAAGCTGCGAGTTCTCCAATCTATGCCTCAAGTATTTCAACCCAACCACACCCAGTTACAATCGGATTGCCCTACCTGCATACTACAGTCCTAAATTGTTTGATTTAATTACTATAACATTCACTATCTAGTTGTATACGCTTTTCAAAATTGTTTAATTTAATAATAAGCAAAAGCCTTATATTTTCTTTTTCCAAAGGCGAAGAGTTTACTAAATAAAACGGATATTTAATGAAAAGTAGAAGTGAAAAATTATCCACTAAATACAAATATGGAATATTTATTAATTTCCGATTAAACTTATTTTTTAGAAGATTACAAAATCACATTAACTTTAAATAATAAGCATAATTGTTTGCTTCATTACTGTTTAAAAGTAATTTATGAAAATAAGTAGAATATGCCCAATAATTCTAGAAACATATAAGTATCAAAAATGTTAAACAGCAATTGCAGTACACGGGAGTTCGTGTTGTTTACTTACTGTGTACGTATTCTATGAACGGAATCTTTCAATATTGATTTTTATCAAAGTGAAATTACGCATGTTTCGAAAAATAAATAAATAAATAAATAAAAAGTAAGTTAACCTAAATCATATATTTGTTACATAAATACATATTATGCAAAAACAATATTTGCGTATCTGAGTAACCGGATTGATCAGTTGTCCTTTCAGAGAAAAAAGTCATGTTTTATCCTAATCTTTTCCTTATGTTTATTCATCTATTCTAATAAAAGTTGTGATTGCGCTTAGTTAATAATAAATTGAATGAATGGGAAATACATAGGTAATTGTCTTTTATCATACTTTGCAATACATTGGCATTGCTTACATTTTCACAATAGCATTGATACAGTTATGAACATGTATGTATCCCTTGCATATACTTCCTTAATTAAATAATTGAAGTGTAAATAAATGTAAGAAAAATATATTTTAATAAGTAAATAATAAACGTAATATAAAATAAAAACGTAACATAAAAACTTAATTCAATGAAATTAATTTGTTGAATAAGTCAATACACAATAAATATTATCTATATAGTTAAATATAAATTCAAATTGATTAGATTATAGATTATTAAATAAATTTTGGAATCAAGTTATCAATATTTTTGTTTCTTAAACATTAAAATATATCAAAATACATGCCATAAAAATTTAGCGAGAATAATAATAATAAAAAAAAAAACGATTAAAATTTGTTTAACTAATACTTTAAAATTTTATTACATTTTTTTTTTTTTTTGTGAATTATTATAAAAAAGTAAAAGATTTACAGTTATTTTAAAACATTAGACAGCTCCAATATTATTTTTAAAAAAAATTTCAATTTGATAGGTCAATATACTTTAAAATTCATTTTTTCATATATTTTAATGTAACAATAAGCCTTAAATCAATTTTTTCGAAGATCAACTACCTGACACTTGCTTGTCTATCACGTGTCGCCATCTAGCAGAACATTTAAATAAACAATCACATCAGGTTTGTGGCGTCATCTGTTGGTCATATGGAAAAATTATTTCATATTTACAAAAGTTTTAGTTTTTAATTCGTTGTAATGTTAATGTGTTACAGATGCATCTTATATTAAATATAATTTTATTTTATGAAAATATTTTTTAATTAATAGATATTATTTTAATTAGGCTAGTATTGAATTTTATCTCTGTAGAAAAATTAAATGTTTCAAATTAACATAAAAAGAATTTTAAAGGTAATACTAAAAACTTATAGTTAAAGCTTGTACAAATAAAACTTATACTACTTATTAAAAATTGTATTTTATTTGATTTGAGAAATATTTTTAAATTTAATGTTTGGAATTTTCATGTTTGTGTTCTTCATTTTTAAATCTTTGCTCATATTTATATTTAATTAAACTTCCTGAATTAAATAAACCACAGTAGAACCTCAGTAAGTCGAACTTCAAGGGAGACGCCAAATAATTCGAGTTATAGTGTTTTCGACTTGTAGAGGATTTCGACTCACGTGGATTTTGTAAGGAAATATTCGACTTGTAGAGATTTAGATTCTTTCTATTTTGAGTTAGAGAGGTAAAATAAATAAAAATTCAAATTAAAGTGGTAATAAACATGTTTATTTGCAACTTAAAAGTTATATTATGTACTACAATAAAAAATCAAAATGATTCCGAAACAACCTTAAAATTAAAAATTTTATGTATTAAAAAAGTCAATTATTATTATTATTATTATATATTTTTTTTTTTTTTTTTTTTTTTTTTTTTTGCTTTAGACAATTCGATCGTTCTCTATCTATAGCATTACCTAAGCTATAAAGAGCAGAAAATTCTTTTCTTCCGAGTTGCTATTTCATAGAATTGGTTATTCTATTTTACTATATACTCATACATTGTTTTTAAGAAACAATGACGTGCATTGTCGGCAAATCCTTAAAGTCGGTAAATTATTTTCTTCGAGCTATAGAGGTAATTGGTTTCAAATGATCGAGTTGTAAAATCAAACATTGCTAATGTTCGAGATACAGAGGTCCAAATTTTTTTTTTTTTTTTTTTTTTTTTTTTCGAGTTACGGAGGGAAAATATATACCAAAATGGCTTGTGGGGATTGACTAATGTAGAGGGCTGAAATTTCAAGTTATGACGGTTTTGGGGGCTTGAAGGGAAGGGAACAAAACAATTTTTCGAGTTTTGGAGGTTTTCGACTTGAAGAGGTTCTACTGTATATATGTATACAACTGTAAGAAAGATTGGTGGGGGTCGCCTAAGAAAAACAACGCCAAACGTTCTACTTGCGAAAGGGGATCGATAACAGTAAACTGACAACATTGCTCAGCAGCTAAATATGGCAACGGGATGACAAGTGTCTCGCTTTATCCAGACGCTTCATAAAGGTCGCCTATTCACTCACTTCCTTGAATGCTGCTTTCCACTGACAGCTGCTCATCTGACACCTAACTCCAGTTGATAACTACCTTCAATTTATAGGAAAACGATTTTATCTCACTTCAAGGAAAGTGTTCCTGGTGTGCTCATCTGTGATCTAGTCGTAGGTACTAGTCATGACATGAGTCTAGATACTAGTCATTATGATGAACGGGTGAACTAAGTTCCAAATTTTCGAGAGATACTGCTATCGGAGATCGTTATTGTTTGCAAGTGATCCACCCCACGGACATCTATTAAATGTCATTTTGCAGAGTTTGTTTTTATGGATAATAATGCCAAATCACATCGGACTTATGTTATTGAGGAGCTTCTAAAATGTGAAGCAGCTAAATATGGCAACGGATACTAGAATAGAGAATCACTAGAATGAATTGTGAAGATGATACTTTGGGAAGATGCATTTCTATTATAGCAAGATTAGCTAGCAACTGAAGCAAATGATGATTGTCGATATTACATCATCAACTATTGGATAATTGAGTATGGAGACACAGTGCCAAGCAATCATTGTAGTTAAGGAAATCATATATCAAATATCCCTTTATTAAGGGATATCTTATAGTTGTTCTCCCTCTTAGTAAGATAAGCATGACACTATTTATTCTTTCAATAAAGCCTTTTTTAAATTCATTTTTTAGCCCTATTCATTTTTTAAGTATGGTTTCTTCATCTCTTAAGTACAAAATACTGTCTCTGCATTCTGAATTGGATGTCTTCAAGTGATTTATTGTGGAGTTATGGAAAAAAATGCAAACTCTTCTTACATAATTTGTTTTTTTATGGATGATTACGCCAGCTACATAAGACATCTGTTGCTGAGGAGCTTCTAGAATGTGAAGATATCGTTAGAATGAACTGACAAATGTACTCCCCTGATTTAAATTCCGCAGAACACGTGTAGGTTTATTTGAAAGATGCCTCTCATAACGATACTATCCGGAGAACACCCAACAACTGAAACATATGCTGCATGACGAATGCGCACCATAATCTAGTATAGAGTAAGGACAGAAGGAATCAAGCAACCATTGAAGTTAAAGGAGGTCATATCCCTTAAAAAGAGATATCTGTTTGTCTCTCTCCTCTTAGACAGAAAATTCTCATCACATAGAAAATGAATAAAATAATTATTATTTAATATATTATCTATAAATTAATGTTAATATACATTTTAATTTTCAAGTTAAAATATTTTTTACCAACATATAAATATTGAGTGTTATATTTTCATAGCTGTATCGAGAAAATTCAATATTAAGCCATTCAGATGCGAATTGGTTGATAAAATCTACTATAAAATTCTAATAATTATTATTACATTGTAATAATGATTTTTATTGCTACTTAATCAAAATGATCATTATTAAATAGTTATTGTTCCACTGTCTGAAAGCAGAAAATAAACACCATGAAAAAAAATGGAAAGAGTTCGATGAAAATTGTTAGGTAGACTAATTGTGCAGGAATAAATAGGTAATTTCATTCAGAAAAAAATCATGTAATACAATGGTCGAATATCCAACATGATCAGTAGGAAGTAGGATTTTTCCTTCAGTGATATATACTTTTTAATCTTTGAGACACAGATGAAATCAGATATGGATTTTTCCTAAAGGATGAATGGCCATAATGCTTTCAACCATCCTCCACAGTTTGTCCTCCATTTGAGGCTAAGACAGATAATGTAAGAGATAGATAATAGAGAGTTTTTGCATAACGTTTTTTTTTTTATCGTCCGATATTTTTCTTACTAGCGCGCATGCTCAAAGGAATAGCTCAGTAGTGCAGTATTACAGATACGCTTGCGCAATAGGTGCAATGTTTCCTATGAGCATGCGCGCTAGGAAGAAAAAAATATCGGACGATGAAAAAACGTTATGCAAAAACTCTCTAATAATCTTAAACATATTTGATAGCGTGATATTTGGTGACATCGAGACTGAAGAAAGCATTGATATAGCTTTCAAGGTTTATCTGTAGAAGACTTTCTTCTACGGTTGGCTGTTATCCTTATATTTTGTAACCGCTGATGCTAGTATAATGTAACAGTTTTCAGCACTTGATCTGCGTGTTGTTGTCACGTCATTGTGCCACTAATAAGACTTAGAGATCTCCGGTTGTAAAGGCAATGGCATTCCAAATCCTGATACCGCTTTGTCAAATTGCATAGCTTTCAGCAAACACTGCAAGACGGGATTTGTCTCTCCGTCACTTTCACTTTTACTCAACAACTATCATTGATGAAACAGAAGCGAGACTCGTCAGAGAATACTGTCCCTGTACCATCCAATTGTTCAAGAGGCTTGCGCTTTAATATCTTGGGGGTTTATAGCTTTGCATCAATGATAGCTTTGTGAAGGTCGTCCTTACTGTTAGCTACTTTTGATTAGACATCAAGAAATTGATCTTGCAGATACTGAAGCATCTAGTACTTCCTATAAATTCTGCAAAACATCGGCAACCGGGGATTGTGGGGTCTCTACCTCATGCCTTCAAAGGTTGAATGTGTACATTTTCCTGCTCACGTCTGTCCTTGCGACAATTCATATTCCCTTCTTCAAATCCTTTGTATAGCGGATGTTTCGAGCTACGATCTGGAGAAGAACCAACCAGCCTTACATTGCGTTGGCCTAATTTGAAAGCTTTTAATGCCGAAACTGACTTTGGTGTCGACAACAAATTATCTTTTCACCTTCAACTGACTTCTGAGTCGAAAGAAAGAGAGAGCGAGAGGGATCTGAGCCGATTTCAAAAAATAACAACTGTTAACTCAGTTTAAGTTTCCATATCTTTTATCACGCTAACTTACTAAAAGATTAAGTTGCATTTTTATTAAACAATATAAATAATTTAGATGCTTATTCTTTGCAATTTACATAAAAATGCGATTAATTCTTCACAGTGTTGCATTTTTCTGATAGTGAATGTAAAATACTAATTGTATAAATAGTATTTGCTCATAATATTCCATATGCATGACAAAATGCTATAATAAAACATGCGTTAATATATTGTGGTTTTGTCAACAAATAAAAAATTTTTAGCCAATAAAATTTTTCAAATATTTGATCAAACAAAACAGTATAATTTCCTTTTATGTAGTTAATTAAAAATAATTTTTCTGAAAATAATAAAATTAATGTTTATGCACATACATCTAGAAGAAAACTGAAACTCTTTACTTAAATGTTTTGTTATTTTGCAAATTGTTTAAAATACTATGAATATTTTATAAGAAAAGATATTTATTGTATCAATAAAAAGTATCATACAATTTGCACTACAAGATGGTAAAATTTATTATATCATTAAAAATAATTTTAAATTGTAGAAGAAATCCGTAAGATTTTATAATTATTGAAATATGAATAATTTAATTTTAGATCATAGAATTTTGTAATTCCAATAGTTTGATTTTTTTAAACCTCACCTAGGTAGTAGGAAAAAATATTCTAGAGAATTTATCAATATGGAATGCATGTAAATTTTTATATCAAAACAGATTACTCATTATTGATATCTTTTAAAAAAGATATATCAAAGTAATGCTTTTTTAATATATTTTATATAAAAACATTTATATAGAAAAAAAAAGAACATTTATATAGAACAAAAAAAAAAGAACATGAGTGAAAAATGAGTTTTTAGAATAATTAAAAAAAAAAAAAAAGAACATTTACAAGACCAAAAAAAAAAGAAAACTTTTATAAACGAAAAATTAATTTTCAGGAATATTTTAAAAAAAAGAACATTTGAAAGACTACAAAAAGAGAAAATTTATATGAAAAAAATGAATTTTTAAGAATATTTAAAAGAAAGAACATTTGAAAGACCCCAAAAAAAAAGAACATTTTTTATAAAAAAAATTAATTTTTAAGAATATTTAAAAGAAAAAGAATATTTGCAAAAACCGCAAAAAAAAAAGAACATTTCCAGAATGTCTTTAATCAAAAATTATTTTATTAAGGTACAAAAAAAATTATATTTAAGAAAAAAAAATCTAATCCTAAAATTATCACATAAAAGCCCTTAATAAACAATAATTTTAAAAGAAAGCTAGTTCACTTTGCACCTGTGGTATTAATGATCAGATGAGAATGCTACCCCTTCTAAAACCTAACAGGTAGTGTATGTAACCTTGACCGTAGCCTACAGAAGTTGTATTCGCTGATTTCTTTCCCCAAATATTACCTTAAAGTCTCGTAATTTACGGGTGGGTCTTTTACCTTTGTAGATAGATATACGCTAAGGGTTGCCATACTGAAAATAAGTTTTATGCCTCATGCATTTAATCGCAACAATTAATAGGCTTTTCCCCCTTGTTTCAAAAAAATGAGCACTACAACTGGAAAAAAAAAAGGAAGGTGGACTGCATTTATATTTCTCGATTATTAATATTTGTAAGATTTAAAAATATTCTGTTGAATAAATTGCCGAAAAAAATTACGTATAAATTCATGAAGCAATATGGTTGATTCTCGTTTTATTTCTTATATTCTAATATGTACTGAATTTTAAGTAACGCCAGCGGTCTTTCTATGATTTAATTCTAAACTAAGCAGGCTTACTAATCCGGAATAAATGTGAAAAAGTATATGTTGGCGAAAATTTGTGGCATAGTTTAAAAATTACTACCCGGCATTTTTAAAAATATAATTAGGAATATTTAATAATATCATTTCCTAGTGTAAAGAATTTTAATAGATTATTCGAAAGATACAAAGATTAATATATAAGTAAAAATATAAAAGTATTCTTTATTATCAATAATTCTTTATTATGTCATTTAATTTATTAAATTTTTGAGAGCAATTTTACTATCTAATTTGACAAAAAAGCTTTTAAAAGAGATCTAAATGTTAAAAAAAATAATAAATGCAATTCTTTAAAAATTCATTGTAGGGTAAAGAATTTGTTTAATTCTTTTTATTGAATTTGAACAATCTTTCATATAAACTTTTTTTTTATATCTTCTATTGATTAGTTGATAAAATAATAAATTCATTAATCATTATTTTATAAATGGAAATTCAGAGAATTTATAATTCTACATCTTGTTTGACCGGCTGCGAATTGTATTTTTAAATTATTCATTTAGTTTTTAAATATTTAATAAACTTCATGAAAGAGCAATTTAAAATTGTTTTTATTTCGAAAAAAATTATATAGAAGAAAGAAAATTCATCACAAAACGACAGAAAAAATATTAATTTTCAGTTCACTCAAATATTTCATTAAATATAAATTAATACAAAATAATTGTTTGTAAGTCTATAATTTTATTGTTTTCCGTTATTTATTTTAATTGGATTATTATGTTAAAATTTAAATAATCCTACTGTGTTCTTCACAAAAAAAAGTAGATTAAAAATAGAAAAAAATTGAGTTCTAAATTCAATTAAATTTTCTTAGAAGAAAATTTGGTACTTACGTATTAACGGTACCTTGGCGACAGACGTGGCGGTTTTAAGTGTCTCCAATCTTTATTATTTGGAATAAAAATATTTTAAACGCGTTTTGATTGTAAATGAAGTGTTTAATATATATTTTATTATTTGGAACAAAAATTTTTAAGGGTTGACTGGCGCCAAATCTGTAGCTGCGGTTGGCGCGTGTGCTCTTTATTGGCGCAACTGTCGCCAAGGTACCGTTAATACGTAAGTACCGAAAATTTTGAAGGAAAACAGACCAAAAGATTTTTTTAAGCCATTTTGTCTATAACTAAATTGTAATGAAATTGAGAATAAACAATATATTGATCTAAATCAATTTAATGATAGTTTTGTATGCGTCTGTGTGTTTGTATGAAAACAACATTGAAACGACCTAAGAACTTCCTTCTATTTATGCTACAAATTTCGTATTACAAAGCCGTACATTTTTTAAAAAAATGGGATTTGTTGTGACAGAACAAGATAATGCTTTTTGACAATAATTTCAAAATAAAAAATATATAAAAAAAAAAGAATAGGTAAAAGGAAAAGATGATGAGCCTTGTTCCTGTTCACCATTTGTATACTATAAATCAGAAAAAGACCGTTCATCATCGGCTTCCTTCCGACAAGTGAACGTTGCTAGTAAACCACCTGTTCACTGAAAGGCGACGTCACAAACGCGGGGGCGTAAGAGAATCGACTAGCACCTCCCCTACACCGCTGCAACGCCTCCGCCCCCATGGAATGCTGGGAATGCGATTGGGCTGCAGTCGTGCGACAAATAGAAAGCGCCAATGGAACAAACATGATCGAATGTCATAAAGCCTGAATTTAAGCGCAGACTGAGTGTGATTATATAGTGCAATGCATTTTCACTGTTTTCTTTCTACTTGTATATCGTTACTGAAACTGATTAACCAATAATTTCTAAAGAATAATATATATATATATATATATATATTAGGAATGAAAAAGGAGAGTACTAATACATTTCACAATTGTCTGCGAACAAAAAGCATATAAATAAAACTTGGTGTTTCTGCAAACAAATAATATAAAACATAAATAAAAAACTATCTTTGTTGTGCATATGCACTTATTACAATTAAAATATCTATTTCAAACATTTCGGTAAGATATTTTTCTTTCATAAACTTTTACGTTCATAGCACAACTATTAGTAACTATAAATGAAAATTATCTGGCAAAAATACATGGACAAAAAACAAAATGATTATTTTTCTTAATTTCTCTAAAGTGGTATTAAAATTGAAAAAATATATATATATATATTTCATTAATACAATTAATTCTGAAAAAACATTACAAAAAATAGAAATGTAACCAAGCTTTATGATTAAAAAAATGTATTCAAACAAATTAATTTGATCTATTCGAATTTTTGTTTTTATTGCACAGTTGTTAATTTTTTTATTCTAATGTTAAATGTGAAATATGTGTATTGCAATATATGCAACTTTGCGTAGACAAAAGTATGTGTGTGGTGTACAGTATTTAGACATGTCATTTCTGAAACCTTAAACAAACTATTACTTATATTTTGTTTTAACCAATAAAAAATGAATAAGGTGGAAAAAAATTGCGACGATAATTAAGATTTGAATGAAAATGAAATGAAGTTTTGATTTTGAAATTATTACCAGTGACAGTGAATTAAAAAATACAAACGACGATGAATATCACTGTTATTAAAAATAAAATTGAGAATTTCTCAGAGAGTATAAATAAATAGCATTACGTAACTGATAGAAGAAGATACCAGAAATAATTTATGTGCACAAGTAATAGAACCATAAATTCCTTTAGGTATTGAAGAACTAATATAATAATTCCAATTATTTTTATTAAAATAATTGGTAGATTAAAAAAGAAACAAATAAATATGCAAATGACTCCTATTTTATTTCGCAAAATTGATGTGATGTGGTGGAAGATGAATTCGGATCTGTCTTCCGAGTTGTCGTTAATATAGGTACAATCCCTTAAAAAATATTGATATATAATTAGTGGTAAATAAGAACAGTAAAATAAATGTTTAAAAAAGAGGAGACTTAAGTTCAACCAATTATTCTATTACATTTAAAAATTAATCATTCGGTTAAAAATATTACAACTCATCATAATTTCTGATAAGTAATGGTAAAAAGTATAATTTCATAATTTCTGGTAAGTAAAGCATAATTTCATAATTTCTGGTAAGTAATGGTAAAAAGCATAGAAAGGGAAAGAGCTAATATGAAAAATCGAATATTAAAAAATATTATATACCTTCGAAAGATTAAATAATTCCAGTAATGCTTAGTAAATTGTCAAGATAATTGATACGCAAAATCAGATGAATGCTCCTATTTCAAATTGAACTGGATAAAAGTAAAATATCCTTCATTATTATGAATTCGTAAATTCTCCAAATATTCATATACTTTATATATTTTATATATTGACAAAAAACGGATATATTCCATGAAATGCGAGCTAATAACAGAAGGATAAACCGAAAACTTCATTTGAGAATTTAAGAAAAATATAAAAAAAAATATCGCAAAACTTCAAATTTTGTACTATCAGTTATCATCATCATCATCATTGGTGCAACAGCTCCATGGTGGCCAAGAACCGTCTGTCTACTGGCAGATTTCGAGACGAGAGATGTTTTCTTTTTACGGAGTAAGGTTGTCAGCCCTACGCTCTACAGCCATATTAGACAAGGACCTACGGTTTAAAGTGTATTCTGAACCATTACAAACAACGGTACCACCGGGACTTGAACCCGAAACCTGTGGCACCGAGCCCTAGTCACTCGGCCATCAGACCCACTATCAATTATGGCTTCTACAACTGTTCCCTAATTGTACCAAATTTTTACTTAAATTCTTTTTATTTATTTTTTTTTTTTTAATTTTGTTTAACATTTTTTACTTTACTTTTAAATTTTAATAAGCATTTTTCTATTTTCTAAGTACCATTTTAAATTTTAGAAATTTTATTTTTTTATCTTACTAATATTTTAAGTAGCCAATTATAAGTTGTGACACAATAAATTAAGATAAGGAAGTTAAGGGATTCTACATCCATTGTTACTCCATAATAGGTACTCCATTTGTCAATTGCCAGCCAAAATAGAAGGGGCAAAAACGACAACTTGAGATTTGTTAGAAAAATAGAAATCTTGATAAGTTCACGCAAATTATTAACTTGGCCTTCAGAAAACATTTTTAATTATTTACTTTTTTTCCCAAACCTTTTATTCATTTATTTATTTATTTTAGGGAAAATGGTACGAATGAATATATAACGCTTGTTCCAACTCGTTCCTCGTCCTCTTTCGTTAAAGTTCTATTACTGTCTATCATCCGTAGCTCCTGTATGTCTCCAGGTTCGCCTCCTGGCAGTGGCATGGATGTTTGTGAGTGGTTCGGAATCCACGTTAAACTGTAGGCCCCAGTCTAATTAGCTCAAAGTGTGCACAAAATGACCGTAGAGCGATAAACCAAACCTATATGTCTACCACTATATTTTTAAATAGAATTGATTGTTATTTTCTCACACTTTCCTTATTCTATTCAGAAAAAAAAAAAAAGCATTCTTTTATAAATAAAATTTACTTAAAAAAGGCTCCTCAGATTTTATGCAACTGAATAAATATAATTGGTGGGCCTCTTGGCCGAGTGACTAGCGCTCGGTGCCACAGCTTTCGGGTTCGAGTCCCGGTGGTACCATTGATGTTTGTAGTAGTTCGGAATCCACTTTCAACCGTAAGTCCCGGCCAAATATGACTACTACTACTACTACTATACCACACCACACCACACCACACCACATCACTGTTCCTAGAGTTGAGTTGCCCCTTTATAGTTTGGGATTGATGTGGGTGAGAAGTCTGATTGGGGTCCATGACGTTCTATGGTCATATGAAACCGGGACCTACGGCTTAAAGTGGATTCTGAACTGTCACAAACATCCATACACAGTCGGAACTCAAACCCGAAACCTGTAGAGCGCCAGAGGGCTGACACTTGACCAGTCAGTCGCCAGTCTAATATGACTGTACAGCGTTAGACGTAGGACTGACAACCCTACCCCGTTAAAAAGAAAACATCTCCTGTCTCGAAATCTACCAGTAGGCAGACAGCCTTGGCCCACCATGGGGTTGTTGCCCCAATGATAATGGATATAATTCGTAATAAAAAATATCAGAATTTTTAATAAATAATTTGCGGATTAATTATGCTACTTAAGAATTTAAAGAAATATAGATTTTATAAATATAATACTAAAATTAAAATCGAATTTAAATTTTTTAAAAAACCTTTGGATCATTTCTTTTTAATTATTATATTTAGAAATAAGTACATGAAAGTTAAAGTTAATTTTCATGTATGTTTATCAATGTTGAAAACATAACAGTCAGTAAAGCAGTGATTTTTTGTTGTTGTTGTTTTGTTTGTAAAGAACCTAAAACGAGTATGTTTTTTAAGTGAAGAATAATTTGTTTTTTTTTCCTACTGGAGACTTTGTTGTTTTTTAATTAACCCGGAGTCAACACTATTAGCAAGACAACCCGAATGACTGGCTGTCTGGCGCTAGGTGCCTCAGTTTTCGGGTTCGAGTGCCGTGCATGTTTGGAGTGGCTTGGAATCCAATTTAAACCATTAGTCCCGGTCTAATATGACTGTAGAGCGTTGGAATAGTATTGGAGGTTGGAGTAACCCTACCCCGTTAAAAGAAAATGTCTCCTGAAAAACGCATTAAAAATTTTTTTTAAAAACCTTTTGATTCTTAAAGTGTTTTACCTTTTTTATTTAATTATCATGTTTGAAAATACGTAACTGGAAATTAAACATAATTTTCTTGTGTGTTCAATGCTGAAAATTTAACGGCTAGTAAAACAGTGATTTTTTATTAATTATTATATTTGAAAATACGAAAACGAAAGTTAAACATATTATTGTGTGCTTATCAAACTATTAATACCTATTATTATTATTAGCCTATAACTATAGAGTGTTAGACCTATAACTATTATTAATGTTGACTCCGGGTGTTTATTAAAACTTAACAGTTAGTAAATCCGTTTTTTTTTTAAAATTATTATATTGAAAATACGTAGATGAAAGTTAAACACAATTTTCTTGTATGTTTATCAATGTTGAAAACTTAACAGTCAGTAATACAGTGATTTTTTTTTTGTTTTTTGTTTTGTTTTGTTGTGAAGAACCTAAAACGAGTATGTTTTTAAGTGAAGAATAATTTGTTTTTTTCCTACTGGAGACTGTTGTTTTTTAATTAACCCGGAGTCAACACTGTTAGCAAGACAACCCGCCGTCTTGAGCAATTATTGCTGAGACGGTAGCGACTTCTGAAACGAGGTGAATTATTTATGAGCCACCAATCTTGTTACTCTGATAGAAATGTGCTGTAGTAGTGAAAAATAAAAATAAAAAAAGATATAAGTTAAGCTTCAAGGATGAAAAAAAGAAATAAGTAAACGAACTTAAACAGCTACTTAAGTATAACAAAAGTTATAAATCATTGAAGTACTCATCGGCTACCGAAAAGCAGTACGTGGATGCTTAAATCACTCAATGTTTTATATAGGTTGTTTTTACTTTGCTTGATTTTTAGGGTTTGGTAAATGCCAACTCTTTTAGAATTCAAGTGGCGGAAAGGCTTCATTTAATGAAATAAGAGTCGTAAACGAAAAGATATTTAAGCTGATGCCATAAAGATGGTAATTTTTAGTTTAGGTTATTATTTTATTGATTGAGTTAGGTTGCCATTTTCCTTTATGAGTGGCATAAAGAAAAAGAAACCATGATTGAGGTTACCCACTAATTTTTGAGATTATGAAAATGAAGTAAAATAAAAGTTACTGAGATAGATTCGTTACATTATATTTACTTCGCAATATAAAAATGTAATTTTCTGAATAAATAATGTAGATCAATATTTTTTATGCAAGGGCATGACGTTTTTTTAATTAAAAATCAGAGGGATTTTTAATTTTATGGATAAATAACTACACTCATGTCCATAAATTAAGGATAATTCAGAATCACAGAAATTGAATTCTAAAATAAAAATTTCTCCTGTAGAATTATCGCACACATCTTGAAGAAGAATATGCAAATTACAGGAAACCATCAGATGGCGCGGATAGTACGTCACAATGACCAGAGTGTAAGAGAGGGATATATAAGGAATGGTGGCAAAGAAGTAAAATTGTTCACAAGCGCTTTAAAAGCCTTTCAGTGCAATAACCGCATAGTTATGACACAAAGGAAGCATTTGGGTGATTTTTACGCGGTAGAATTATCGGACGACTGGAATGTGGGCGTATCCAGCTGGAAGTATCCGAGGAACTTGGAATCGCCCAGAGTATCATCTCCAGGCTTTTGGCAACGATTCCAAGATGATGGTAATGTGAGTAGATGTTACAGCACAGGTCGCCCCCGAGTTACAACGCCGAAAGAGGACCGGTATTTAGCAGTTACTGCCAAAAGAAACAGACGGAGCACAGCATCAGACCTGTCTCGTCAGCTCTCTTCAGCTACCGGTACGACAGTTTCAAGGCAGACCGTGTACAGACGCTTAGGGCACATTGGTCTATATGCTCGTAGGCCTGTCAGATGTGTTCCACTTACCGCAACTCACTGTCGCCTGCGATTAACTTGGAGTAGAAAGCATGCATTGTGGACACCGCAACAGTGGTCTGGTGTGATGTTTTCCGACGAGTCCAGGTTTAGTTTGCATTCTGATTCTCGCCGGACTTTCATATAGAGAGCGCCAGGTACCCGTCACCACCAAGAAAACACCATTGAACGACACCGTTACAGTGGTGCAGGATGGCTCGTTTGGGGAGGAATTATTCTTGGTTTCAGAACTGAACTGCATGTTCAGAGTGTAACGAAGGCAGGCCACATCTATCGGGATGTCATTCTGGAACAACATGTACGTTTGTTTCGGGGCGCCATGGGTGCTGAATTTCTTTTATGGATGACAACGTCCTCACCGTGCAAACATTGTAGACGAATGCCTTCAATTGGAGGGTATCACCCGTATGGATTGGCCAGCATACTCACCGGACTTGAATCTAATAGAGCATGTGTGGGATATGCTTGGCCGACGAATTGCAGCCCGTCAACCCCCTCCCACCTGTCAACCGGAACTTCGGAAGGCATTGCTTGATGAGTGGTGTAATATTCCCCAAGATCAGATCGATAATTTGATACTCAGCATGCCTAGGCGTTGTAAGGCCTGTATTGCATCGTCCGGGAGACATACTCCATATTAACCATCATACTAACCATGTTATACTGTTTTTTTTGTAAATAGGTCCTTTTTGAAATTTGCTCCAGGAGTAAAAATCTCAATTTTTATTAATTATGTCAAACATATAGCATCTTTTTTGCTCTTTACCTTTTGTTTAATAAATAGACTTTACAAATAAGTCAAATTTGTTTTGCTTCTGTCTCTTTGCCTGAACGTCATTATCCTTAATTTATGGACATGAGTGTATATGAAAACTTCATTTTCAATTCAAAATTAAAGAATATCATTTAAAGAAATGTTGTTTTCAAAGATAGGCCCTTCGATCTGAAGTCATTCACCACCAGAATGGTAAATGTGTAGCAGAATCAGCATTACCAGCATTATCTGCTATATTGCATCTACATATATTCACTACAATTTTGAAAGAACTAAAAGTTCATATATTTCTTCGCAAGCTTCCGTATCTAAATTTATTATACTTATTAACGGCATAGGTACAATAGTTTACTGAAACAAAGTTTTTATTTTATTTTTATTGAATAAAATCATTTAAATTCTTGTAAAAGAGATTAATAACCATTTTTAATGTAAGAAGACACTATTTTTTTAAAAAAATCTGCTAATCTTAAGCACAATTCATTTAGCAAAATTTTGATTTACACAGAAATGACGAAGAACTTCACAAAAAAATCTGTTTTTCCTGATTTCCCCTTCCTCCAAGCTATGGAAACACAAAGATTCAGGTAAATACTATCACAATAACGGCATTCTGCTTGAAAAAGAATTTAAGACAAGATTTTAATAAAGTAATCAACATTAAGCATTCATGTTTGTCGAAAACTGATTCAAGAAACAATTGTTTTATGTTCCAGTCTTTACATAATAATCTTGCAGATATGTTTACCAGTTTTTGAATTTACAGAATTGAAATATGAGCTTTATTTATTTAAAAGACATAAATAACTTTATTTAAAAGACATAAATTGAGATGAGCAGAACCAAAATAATTATTAGAAGAAATATAGCTAAGAAAAAAAACCTTAATTAATACTAAATGAAAATTTTTTTAGATTTTATTCATGTATAAGTATCACATTTTTTTGACAAAAAAAGTGTATCGTAAAAAAAAAAAAAATTAATAAAGTTCCTTCAAAACTATATTTTAACAATGTGGTTTAGTGCTTTATTTTTAGTTTATATTCTATAAAATTGATATTTCATGAACCACTTAAATCCTGCGCAATTAAAAGTAATTAATAAATTTATTACAAAAATAAACACTATTTTTTGACAAAAATTGAAGAAATGTTACTAACTTTATAAAAAATATTTTCTCACAAATTTATATTTTTATTTAAAAAAAGAAATTTGTCTAATTCGATGTGATATATTCTGAAAAGTTTCATATTCAAACGATTAAACAATAAAAAAATATATTTCTGAGAAAACTACATTTTATTAAAAGAGAAAATGTTTTCTCTTTTATAAGTGAAGTGGGGTTTTTTTCTCTTCTTAAAGTGAATTAAAAGTTAGTTGAATTTTATAACTGAGCTTAAAATCTTTTCTCAATAACAAAAATATCAAATTTAAAAAATGAATTCACTTAGTCCATGGAAAGAAAAAAAAAGTAGAAATACGAATGAGAAAAATACCGAATTGTTAAATGCCGTTATTAATTAACTTAGATTATTGAAGACCATTATTTCTATCAATATATTTTACTTAATGTATAATGAATAATGCACATTTCCAATGTGCCTTTTCATCGAAAAATTTCTACAGATAATTAAGAAATGAAGTCAGTATGAAACAAGCCCAGAGGCAAGCAGTTGTTTAATATGTCAAGAAAAAAAAAAAGTGAGCATTTTCTCGAAAACTGCTCTTTAAATTAAATGGTTACTTAAACGATCTCTGCGGGTGTGATACTAAGTAGACAGTTACTCCATGCTTCAGGTGCACTGCAGCGGATGCTCGGGTTTTTGAGTGAAATAAACTGGTTTCTTCAAGCAAAGTAAAATATTTTTGCTAATTCGGCGGTGCTAGAAGTAGCGGCGGATTGATGGGCGGAGGAGGAGGAGGACGAGACTGTTGCTAATTGAAGAAGCAGGTGCGCGGAGTGTGTCGGGCACGCGCCCCGTGTCGCCACAATCTCCTTGCCCTTGACAGTGTGTCGCGTGGCCTTGTCACCCTTTCTCTTCTTCTTCTCTGCATTTTGAATTTTTTGCTTTTTTTTTATTTTTTATTTTTTTTTTTTTACCGTCTTAGAAATAATATTCACTCGGTTTTTAAGACCTGGGAAATTCGGCTGAGGGGGACTGTAAAAATATTGCACGAATTATGGCGTTAATTAATTTGTCTTTTGTGTGCCAGAGTGAAATATTAGCATTTTAATGAAAAATAGGAAAAATTTTAAGTTGTTCATACTTTCAAATGACAAAATATTTTGACCTCGGGTCATTTTGTACTATAATAGCATATGCAGAGCATCATCGTCATTGGCGCAACAGCCTCAGCCTAGAGGGCCAAGGCCGTTCAATTCAAGACAAGAGATATTTTCTTTTTAAGAGGTAGGGTTGTCAGCCCTACGCCTAACGCTCTACAGTCATATTAGACTGGGATTTAAAGAGGACTCCAAATCACTACAAACATTCATGGCACCACCCGAAACTCGAACCCGAAACCTGTGGCACCAAGCACCACAGCGCTAGTCACTCGGCCAACAGGGCCCATATGCATAGCAGAATCAGCTTTATCCCCGGTAAAACGGCTCCTATCCACGGCTACCCATGGATTGTGGCTGCTACAATGCACCCGAACGAACACAGCTGAAAGATAATATCTAGGGAAGGAGCATGTATCACCCTCCTCCCTCTCTCTTCGAAATCAAGGAGGGTACGATCTACGGGTTTATTATACCCATCTCACATAAATAGTGAAACTTTTGATTCGCCACTCTAGGTTTCAAACCAAGCTACTTTGATTTTGTTCTAATTTTCTATATTAATGTTCATGTCCCTATCATGATAATTTAAAAAAAATACTTTTAATTTAATATAAATTTTATCTGAAGTTGTTCTTCATTATATCATGCAACTGATTCATGGCCCAGCTGAAACCTGAACAGTTGGCTTGCAGGAGGGCCAGATTAAAATCGACTGGTGGCATTGTTATAAGCACTGTTTTCAGAAACGAGGAGACTCCATGATGATTGTGACAATGTGAGTAAAAAGCGTCTCACATCGAAGGCGGGGAAGTTTTCCGTGTTTTCTCCCGTACGACACTCAAATGTGGGGAAGAAACCCCCAAAGGAAATTTCCTTCCTTCAACATGTTTCAGTGGGTTACATGAGGGTATACATGAGACCTAATGATGTTCAATCCCCACCTTCTAATTGGTAGTAAATTATATAGGGGCCTAATGGTCTGGTGATAGGGTTCTGGTGCTCGCTGCCACAGGTTTCGGGTTCGGGTAAGAGGCGGTGCCATGGGTGTTTTAGAGGTTCGAAATGCACTTTAAACCATAGGTCCCTGATCTAATATGGCTGTAGAGAGTAGGGCTGTCTTCCCTACCCCGTAAAAAAAAAAGTAAAACATCTGACGTCTCGAAATCTACCAGTAGGCAGATTGGCCTTGACCCTCCAAGGGGCCGTTGCGCCTATGATAATGATGAGCTGGCTATATAGCCCTTGGATACGGGGGTGAGGTACGGAGAAAAGAAAAGTGCATCATGCAATTGAGAAAAAAATCATTATATTCGTCATTCTATACTTGTTCAAATAAAAGAGAAAAAGACATGCACGTATATATTTACGTATAACATGTATGTATACGTAAATGTCTAGACATGTACGTATAAAAAAGACAAAGACGAATTATGCAAATTATGCGTAATTTAATGAAACTGAAAATATTTACAAGATGTGATAATTTACTAATCAATTAATACTATGCATCTCATAAATTAAAAAAAAATTTAAAAATTCTAACTGCCGTGAGATAGGAGGATTTTCACTAAATCTTGCCAGAGCCTTAAATCATCCAGAAAGAGAAACGATTTTTCACCAAGGTAAATGACAAATTCATTCAAGGACTTTCATGATTTTTTTGAATATTGCTGCGCAAAACAAGGAGGCATCTCAATATTTTTTTTTTTTTTTGTCCAGCTGATAACAGAATTTGTAATAATTAAAAGAATAAGGATGAGCAAATTAATTTATTACCAACATTAACATGAGAAATATTTATACATAACGAGTTAAATTATTTGTTGCAGCTTCTTGACTTACATGCATTTCAAATGCAGCTTTCAACAACCTTTTCGAAGGACAAACAAGGGAGTCTTTTTGCATGATAAATGAATTATTGCATAAGTTTAATATTAATGACCACACTACTTTCTTTGAAAACAAATCACTGGAAACTACGAATCAATTAATGAAAGAATTGCTGTTCTTATTGAAATCGTCGAATAAAGCATTACAAATAAGTACATGATGTGATTTTTGCATTTCTAATATTTTATGCGGATGCGATATTTAAAAAAAATTTATAATAATACTGGATTTTATTGAATTTCATTTGAAAAAATAAATATGATTTAAAAAAAGTTTTAGAGACAGGAGAATTCAATTTTACAGCACCAAAAAATTAAACACATAAAGCTAGAGCATTTTTATATAATGACAAGGTGTATTTGAAATCTGTAATCGTGCTTCCTCTTACGCACTGGAAGAGTGCATCTCTTTGGCGTTCATGAGAAATGGTCAGTAGACCTCGAGACTCTCACTCGAGAGGAAAGTACAACACAACCATGCCTTGAGTGGCCTTACCATCCTAACCTTATATGTATAGTTTACAATCTCACCCCGAGAAGAAATATATTTTTGCTCAATATATTTTGTGACGTCACGTTTGGGTTTCGAGTCGCGTGCATCTTGGATGTTTATAGTGGTTCGAAATCCACTTTAACCTTAGTCCCGGTCTAATATGAGTGTAGGGAGTAGGGCTGACAATCCTTCCCCGTAAAAGAAAACATCTCCTGTCTCGAAATCTGCCAGTAGGCAGACGGCCTTGGCCCACGATGGGACTGTTGCACCATTGAAGAAGGAGGCTAAATTAAGAATGCAAAATTTTATGCCTTTAACATTAGTTTCAAATAAATACGGTTGTTTCTTATCCCACTTGGTAGATAGCAACAAAACGAAACGAATATGGAACGTTGACTATACAAAATATGTATTAATCAGAAGATTTAAGAACTTCCAGAACTTTCAAGATTTTAATTTAATTTTTTTTTCTAAAGAGGATATCAAGAAAGTTCCTCTTTTACCTGTATTGACTTATTTATTTGAATATTGTGCTCAAAAAACACTAAAGAAACAAAAATGCGATTCATGTACAAAATTATAAATTTTGAATAAATCTTTAGAAACTCAACAACACTTATCGGCTCATTCAAAATCTGGATGAAGGTAATTTACTATGTCCTACGCCAGATGTAGATAATGTAATAGCTTATATTTAACCCACAGTCCAAAAATAACTTTCTAAAGATAATGAACATTAATTTCTGAATCAAACTAATCAAAAGCTAGCTATAATAAATTTAATATTCTTAATGAAGTGATTTTTTTAAAATGAGGAACCTTGGCCATATAAACCGTTGGTCATTTAAATTAATTTATTTTACATCAAATAATTCAAGTTGCTATTAATTTTTATTAAAATTATTGAAGTTAAAAGATGAATAAAATTGATTAAAAAAGAAAACTCTTAAATTTAACTGCTTAATTAGAATAATCTATATATATACATACAAATATAAATATGATCTTGAATCAATTTATTTACAGCTTTCAATTAAAGTTTTTTACTTAATTTTTGTGTATTTATGCATTAATTTCTGAATTTTTACTGTAAATTTAAAGATTACTATACTTTTGATTACTATTAAAAGGGTACTTTATTTACAAAAAAAAATACGTATTAAAATAATAAAGAGAATATATATTTAAATAAAGTTACAGCAAATTAAGGATTAAAATCCTTAATTTTTCAAATTAAGGATTTTTATATGTTAAGGAAATATTTCTTCCAATAAAAAAAATTTCTTATTTTTGCGTGTTTATTCATCCCTATTTTCTGAGTTTGTATTGCAAATTTAAAGGTAAATATATTTTTGATTAATTTTAAAAAATATACTATATTTACAAAAATATAAGTTAACAAACTTGACAAAAAAAATAAAGAGACAAATTAACATATAGTTATACTAATTCTTTTGAAGTGACTATTTTGTTGAGATAAGATATCTAGAGCTAAAAATCAGTTTTCTGTGTTTTAATATAATGAAAATACATTTGTATCTCAAAAAAGTATAAAAGATTATATATTTGTAAATTTTAAAAATCTAATGGGTCTTTTATTTTTTACAGACGATATAATTGTTGAAGACTTATTTTTACCTGCTTTAACTTGTCATATTTCTATAATTTTAAAATAGAAACAGAAATTATTTCTATACAGATTTAATTTTAGTGCAGAAATTACAATGAAATCCTTAAATGAGAAATTTTTCAATGCTTGGACTGGATGGAAAGACTTTTTTTTTTTTTGAAAATCCCCTATGGGACTCTTTTATACATAAAAGTATTATTCAGAAGAAATGACATTAAAAGTAAAAAGCGAGTGATGGATTGAGCAAAGGTATCCGTGAGGAGAGTTAAGCAAAATGTGCATGAAGTAGAATTACTGCAATGGATAATCGTCAATGGCGGCTTATTACCTAAATATGAAATTTCAGAGTATTTAAATATGAAACATTTGGTTCTGTTAAAATACTAGATGCTTTTCTGAATCTAATGCAGTCTTATTTGTTTAAGGGTTAGAAAAAATTTACAATTTTGAAAAGCGAATACTATACGAAATTAATGAAAGCCACATGAGATATTTTTTTAACATAGTGTTTTCTATAGTCTGACTATTGAAAAATTTTTCGGTAAGAGATTAAATAAAAATTACATCTCATAATCAATGTCATGAAATGAAAACTGTTGCACTAAAAAGTTATTTTATAGCGAAAATTTTACAAATATTCCTCAAAATATTTTAAAATAAATTTTCCTCCTTCTAAAAAATGCATCATTTAGAGTCTAATGTTTCAAAATGGTCAAAACGGATTAAAATGTAAAAAATGTATTCTTTCTCCCTTTTGTACATAGTACTTGAAAATATTTGATAAATAAACTTTCCAATTTTTGAAATTGACCTTTAAAAATCTGAGCTTTTAAAATCTTTTTAATCCAAACATTTTAGAATCGATCTTACTCTTCCTATGCATTTGAGATATGCTGAATATTTCAAGACAAAGCTTTTAAAAGTCTTTTACAATAAAAAATTTTAGAGTAACATTTGAAGTTTCACCTCCTTTTCATTTTAACAGTCCTTTCAAATGTACCATTGGAAAATGAAGGTAATATAAATGTACTAAATTTTTAGTAAGTAAACTTTTGTTTTGTTATCCTTCTCTCAAAAATATTTGAATGAATTTTTTTTTTTTTAATTACATGTGCAATTCTAGTTTCTAAATTAACTAGGATATTTTAGCTTTTATTCTATAAACGCCATGAAAAGAAAAATAATTGTATTGTGTAAAACGAATGTTTTCTCAAATAAAATTGTTGAAAAGCCGACCCAGTTTAAGGCAATGGCAACCTCCATCCACGGCTCTCATCAATACTAATTTACAAATTCAATTAAAGGGATAAAACATTATTACTCAGTTGTCTATAGATAGCAATTCAGAAATAAACTGAAATCTGCTCGGCAAATTTCAACTTATCATATGTGAACATTCGAGAATGGATGAATAAACTCAGGAATATACCAATGCTAATAACGCACAGATATATGAAGCAATTGATTGGAATACTACAAGAATGGCTAAATTCAATAGCCACATGAATATAGCAATGTTGAATAGATCAAGAACTTCATAAAGATTGAATTGTTCAAGAATCTCTAAAAAGAATATACAAAAGTAAGATAAATGTAGTCGTAAATGAAGCATGAAATATTCCAGTTCTACAAGAAACGTTATCACATATAATACTCAAAAGAATATATAAAAATTTGAAAATTCTAGGCATAAATGAGGAAAGTATTCCCAATACAATAAGAAACCCTATACAGCTTCATTACGAGAAATGGCAAAAGTGGTAAATGTGAAACTTCAAGAAAGGAATTGATCGACGCACTACGAATACTTATAGCCATTGGAATACAAATGTTTAAAATCCCAAGCCAAGACGTCAAAAGTGCTTCAAAACACATCAAGCAAAAGCCAAATTCTCCAGAAAATTCCATTAGACTAACGTTATTCGAAGCATTTCAAGAGTTAAAGGGTCCAAACTACCATTTTCTGCCAAAATTCGGAATGGAATTTTATTTGTTTGGCCCTCATTTTCGGATAACGTGACTGACCCTAACCAGGACAACATCATGTTCACCCATGATAATAAATAAAATACAGTTAATAAAGTTAAATAATCGTAAATAAAAACCAAGACCAATTATCACACCAAGAAATTAATTCGTATAGATTGAAGGTTGCTCCCTAAAGTCCGTGGCAAATCTCATCTCAAACAAGGAAACCCTGGGCGTCGTTAACACATTTGTCACATACGCCTGTCGCGCCCTCGCCGGAATATCCAACAACCCTTCCAAACATTATTATTATTTTCCCTCCTTTTTTTCCAAAGAAAAAAAAAAAAGAGCGTTCCTTTGAAAGATATCGCTTTCCTTTTCTCAATCAAAAAGTGCCAAAAAGAAAAGAAAAAGAAAAATAATAATTACCAAATAATTGCAAATTGATCTCGACGCATTAGGTTGGATTTCCGTCCCCCTTCTTAAATATATATCTTTTTATTAGTGGCCGCTTTAATAACAGCTCAGCAAATGCCCGTGAATGGAAATGAAGGCGATTTAATAGCCCCAGGTCGGGAGTCATTATTCATTTTGGCAATGAAGCAGCTTTTCATCGAGGTGTGAAAATGATAGTTTTTAGGTGCTCGTTTTCTCACTTTCTTGCATGGGGCCTATTAATTTTTTGTCTGGACCGCCGAGATGACATTCACATATTAAAATAATAATTACCAACAAAAAAGGAAGCAACTGAGCAGCTTTGGATTTCTAAGTAATCTCTATCTTAACACTTTTAGTAGTTATGTGTAACTGTTATATATTTTTTTGGTCTTTCATTTAAATCAGAAAATTTTATTGGTGTTTTGGTTGTGTTGATGAGTGATGTATCATCAACATCATTTGTATGCCTGCTTCCTAGATCTTTGAAATATAATATAAATTTTAAAGGAGTTTTTAAAAAATACAATTTAAAAAATAATTTTCTAAAAGAAATTTTTTTACAAAATAGCCTTGTAGTGTTGTGGGTTGCGCAATTGGATTGCAATTGGGTGTGGTTGGGTCGAGACACAAGTTTGAGAACTCACAGCTTTATTTACACACGCACAAACACCACACATGTACAATTAATTACAGAGAATATTTAATACATTTAAAAGACAGATCATTATAGATTCGTGGAAGAATTCCACTTCTAAGCCAAAAAATGAAGATACTCAGTTAAGAATTAGATGCGCGAAATAGATGCGCGAAATTACAAACAAAAACGTTTCTCAACAGAAGCACGTGATTGTGCTGTACTAAATATTTCTCAGCTGAAGCGCCAGTTGCACTGTATTTCCTTTCGGGTGAGAGTCTCGAGGCTTACTGATCATTTCTCCTGAACGAGACAGAGAGCGCTCTTGCAGGGCGTAGGAAGAAGCACGGTTACAGCTTTTACTTTTAAAGTATGGCCCATTTAGTAATAGTTATATATTACACCCGGCATTAAAATAAACTATGTATTTTATCCACAATTTATATTTCTGCAATAAAATGTAACGCAAAATAAACGATTTGAAATTGAAATTTTAGAAATAAATATCAAGCAAGAAACCAAAAATTGCTGAACAGGTAAGCAAAATAATTATTTTGCCTTCAAATAAGTATATGAGTTATGAAGTTACTTGATCGTCATAAAAAACAAGTAATATAAAAAGTGAACTTGAGTGGATGAATAAAAATATTTTATTAACGATTGGAAATTTGAACAAGATATATATAGGGAGAGTGTGAACTAATAGTAGGAATTGAATAAAATTATTTTCATTATGAAGAACATCTAAATGTCAAACCGTGAACAAACATTATTTTCAAAAGAAAAGAGCTTTGTATATAAACAAGAAACGACAATTTTAGATGCCAGAAACAGATATTGCTCTATACAGTTAATGTTGCCCTTTATTGATTACTTTAATTAACCTTTATTGATGACTACTCATACATAATCAATAAAGGCTAATTATAAATAATTAATTTAAAATTGTCAATAAGAAATTAATTTTATAGTAACGGAGCTATTTTATATATGGATATACCACAAATTAATAAGGAATGTACATTACGGCTGCTGTTTAAGGGGCTTAAATGACAATAGCATAATTTTCTTCCTTCTGAAATACTTTATCGTATTTATAAAAAATTTCATTATTCCTTCATATCTCTTTGCATAAACATGAAATTTGGATGTTTTTGTAAAACAAATTTGTGCTAATTCTAACAAATGATAATTCTATATTATTTTAAAGATTAAAATGATAATAATAATGATATATTTAAGTTTTTAGGTTTAGAATACAAAAAAGAAAAAAAAAAAAAACTTTTAAAGAATAATGAGGACTTATAAAAATTAGAATACCCTATTAAATTATAAAAGATGTAAACATCATAATAAATTATAACATGTAGTTTAAGAAATAATTTTGCAACAGCGGAGTGAAACTAATTTAAGCTACAACGACATTAAGAAGAAATGGATACTTTTATATGACACGTCCTACTGTGGTAAAAAGTATTTCTAGAAGTTTCTTTGGTAAGCATCCTGTCATGCGAATAATATCCAGTTAAAGCTTGTTGCTCAAACGATAAAAACAAAAGTAATTTTCCGAATTATTACTTCTTTTATGTTTCTCTGTTAAGAAACTTTTATTAAACTTACAACACTTGAGAAATGCAACTTTGGAAATGTGTAGATATCTGGCGCAGAAAAGGCACAAAAGCGAGACGCAATCCCCGTTGTGTTAAATTTGTTAATTGAAATGCGCATGTCCTTGTCATAAACAAACGCACCCCCCTCGGGCGAAAGACCGACGTTCCGACTCCTAGGGGGTTGAGACCTTGAAGGTAATGGGTTTCCTTTCCTCGTTTTCCTATCACTCTAACATGTCATCGATATCGATTAGGCCTGACATTTTGTGGGACGCGCTGTGAAAAGCAATTGCATCTCCTTTTCTTTCCTCGTTCTGTTTTTTTTAAACCGAAGAAAGAGAACCAGTAGCTCCACTCGAGCGGCCAATCTCGCGGATACAGAAAAGATATGGTTACTGTCTTCTTCTTCTTCAGCAACTAATATTAATGGTATAATGGTATAAGTGAACGGATACTAATCAAACACTTAAAGGCAACTTTTCAATGTACTTATGTTAAGCTGTTCAGAAATTGCTACAGAATTATTACATACTTTTGTTTGTTAAAGGTATCCAAGGACTTAAATGAATAATACCGTCTATCTAGAATTTTCTTTTTATTTAATATACCTTTTTATCGACTTCAACTTTTGATTAAGATTTTTTTTTTTTTTTTAAAGTGTTGTGTTAAAATATATATTCTTGTAGATTATTTTGTTTCAAACTTTCAAACTCTTGATAAAATATTTCTGGTACCGTAATTTTTTAAGAAGATCTTATTAAATTCTCTGTAAAATTTGGTAAACACTAAATATTTTTCTGGTTTAAAAATTATATTTTTACATGAAATAAATTTTGCATTAAAAGGATAGTTATATAATGAACTGATTGAATAGAATTTGAGCTGATGTAAATTTTTCAAAATGAGGAAGTTTACAAATGCTATATGTAAATTGTGCTTTTGATCTTAATATTTTATAGACAATTAAAGGGGGGCTGGAAATAAAAATTTGGGGAAAAAAGATAAAAATATGATGAAAAAAAAAAAGATAACAATCTGTCGAAAAAATTAATAGTTTGTTATTGAAAATTAACAACTATTGTAAATTATCTAATTTCTTACGATAACAAACCATATTCTAGATAATTTTAGCAAAGTATTCTTTTTTTTTTTTTTTTTTTTTAAAAGAGCCCATCTTTCTTAAGATAACAAACCCTTAAAAATTTCCTTTTAAGTTTCCAGTTTATTGTTCAATATTATTTCCATATTCTTATTTCCCAATTATTGATTTTTGGGCATAAAAAATTTTATAGTCTTTCCATTTATGAAGTTTTTTTTGGGCAATTCCTTTTGAGTTAAAATGTTTATAACTGTGACTTTGTTCTCAGTTCTTTTAACAATAGACTTTTAACAATAGGTGTCGTAATTTAATGAATGTTAAAGATACGTTTATTTTGTCAACATTTCTTACTTATATTGGACAATATCTTAAGATAGTATCGAAAGAATAAATTGGCTGAGATTGCGCATTTGATACAATTAAAATTTTTCATTTTAATTTCTCGAATTTCTAAAAAGAATGGAATAAATTCTTCCACTATTTATTCATTTATTCTTTAAAACAATGCATACAAGAGCGTATATACATTTTTTTCCAAATTTTTTTCAAAGAAACTAATATATTTCTATAATTGGTACACATACTTTGTTTCCATACATAGAAAATAATCATTTTGAGAACTAATCTGAATTTCACGGTGTGATTAATATTAGTTATAGGCAAAATTACCCCCTGCTTATTAAGATTTGTTATTTAAAAAGAAAAATATTTTTTTATCTTAATCAGGGTAAATTTTAGCATTCAATATAGTATAAAATTGCTGTTATTTCTTTATTGTTTTCTAGCTACATTTCGAAGAAATCTTACGATGTTTTATAAAAATTTAAGTGCTTTTACTAACCTGTTATTATATAGTATCGGTAATAAATATTTATATTCAAAATCAGCGATATTTTTTAAATATTTTTTAATAAGAACTCTAAAAATGTGAATAAAATGCAATAAATAAATAATATTTACATTAATATTAAATTTTTAAATAGCTTATAAGTAAAAATAGTGTAAATTACTGAACGACATGTAGTGATTTGTTTTTCTTCTTTAAAAATTAATAACTTAACAAGTATTTTTATTGAATATGAATCATAAACAGATTTATTTAATGTTTATAACAACAAATTTGTAACCTGTACATTCATATCATAATAAATAAGGAAACATTAAAAAGTTATGTTTTATTAAATACGTTACGTTATATTAATGTTCCGTTATTCATTGTAGAAGTTATCTATCCAAACTTACAAAACACTAATTTAGACATTTTCTTGTCCTATAAAAATGCATTTAATTTCTATAATTAGTTATAAAATATCAGTTACAACTCGCTAAATGAATAGTTTTCATTTGGGAGACTAATTATTAAATGTAAGAAAATAATTAATTATTGTTAAAGAAAGAGTATAATGAAATTAAACTTGCATATAATTTTAAAAGATAATCATAATGATTGTTGCAATCTTTCTTGATGGCAACTTTACAATCTTGACGCACTTAAAAATTTTTATTTTTCATACAAAAAAAGATAATAAAACGAGTGGATCTCGTATAGCTCCTTGATTTTTTTCGGCTTTCAATTTATTTTTTATCCAAACTATATCTGCTTGAATTGCGTGTCAAAAGTTAATGAACATATGATGCATTATGTAGTAGCAGAAAAATAATTATAAGTTGCTTTCAGAAAGGTTTAAAAATATTCTAGACTGATTGACAAGGACCTTGTGTAAGCTATCCATTATATAAACGGCAGATAGATTATGAGTATTGCATAACGTTCTTCGATATCAAGTCGTATGTTCAATATTGCAGTATAGCATTTAAACCTTCATTCGAATTATATTTAAAAATTACAGATAATTGTGTTTTAGAATTAATTAATGTAAATATAACAATAATGAAATTTAACGTATTTAATTAATATAATCGCATTAACATATAATTAATATAATAACATATACATATTTATTTAATAAAAGTATCGTATTTAATTAATATAATAATTAGCATATTTAATGTAAATATAACAATAATTTAATTTTTAAAATATGTATTATTTTTAAAAATATTAACAAAACTTATTAATAATTTCTTAATAAATTATTAAATATGCATATATAAAGTAATTTTCAAAATTCTTGAATCGATTATTATTATCAATAGAGAAAAAAAAAACTGTACTTAACTTTCTAGATTACAGCACGAACCAATTTTATCAGCGTTAAGTCTGGACGGTTTTAATTTTTATAAGCGTTAGTGCTTAGGTGCTTTTTTTGAGTGTCAGAATATAATTTCAAAAATATTTACTCTGTATATGTTTAAGTATTTTTTTAAGGTTAGCAAAAGGGATTAGTTAATTTTACTTAAAATTAGAGCTAATTTAAAAAATAGATCTTTTTAATTCTAAAAATTGTTTGCTTTTTTTTTTTTTTTGCCTGGTAGAATTTGCCAAATTAAACGTACATTATTTTTGGTAACTGGTCAACACTGGGTCTTAGTGTTTCTTTAAAACCGTCAATACGTGTTACCTGTACCCAGAGTTCAGAAGCAAAAATCAAGCTTAGTATATAATAATTTCCTATTATTTTGATTTATTTAGTGTGTCACGTTGCCTTAAAATAAAAATTTAATTTAATTAATTTTTTTAATTGTAATTTATTTCGGTAAAATTTTTATGGACATTTTATTATGCACAATTATTATTTTAAAAAATTGAAAGGTTTATAGAAATTCGTTTTGGGGTTTAAATTAGTTGACGTTTTTTAATCTACAATTTGAAAAATAATATTTAGAAAAATTCTAGACAAAGTCACTGCTGTTCACTATAGCAATAAAAAAAAAAAAATACCTGAATAAGGAATTGAATTATGCATGCAAATTTACATTTAATTCTAAATTAATATTTAAACTATTTACTTAATATTTAATTAAGCAATTGAAAAAAGGGTATTCAATATAAATATTACACTTAAAAACAATTATTTATTATATCATTAAGAGTTTTTTATTGAATATTATGCAAATATTTTATCTTTGTTATAATTTTGAAGTTAAAAATTAAACTAATTAGGTTTAACATTCACAATAAATGTAGTTTGTAATTTGTTATTCTCTGTTAAAATTAATTAAAGAAATTAAAGAAATTCTGTTTGTAAACAGTTTATGTTTATTTTCGCACAAACCCACAAAACAGATCTAATTATATGGACACGATTTTCTTTTTAAAAAACAAATTAAGGGGAATTCTTCAAAAAACAAATTACCACAAACATGTAACTAAGGTAAACAACAACAAGAAAAAAAAGTAGGCCATCCCCTACGCCTTCCCGACCACAATACATATCTTCCATCTTTTCTTTTTACGCAATCCAGATTAATTTATACAGCCAAGAAGAAGATAGAGGAAGAAAAAAAAAAAATAGAATCTCTATTGTGAGTAAATGAGCAGCAAGAAAAATCACTTTGCTGTCAATAAGAAAGAGCAATAAAGCAAACGGTTCGCCTCTCGAGAAAGGCAATATGCAAAAAGAACCCACATAATGCCACGCGCCTTGCACGAGCCTTACGCGCGACACTTCTTCGCTGTCCGCGAAAGGTGTTGCAGGGAAGCGAGCATTAAGTGTCGCTTGTACTTACGTCTAGGTCTGAATCCTATCTGGAAAGGATGTTGTCCCTAAATATATATTTTTTAATTTATATATTTTACAAAAAAAAGAAAGTAAATTTTTTATTAAATTAATTTGTTGTAATTTAATCGAATGCAAAATATTTCCTTTATTGCATTCATTTTAATTTAAAACTAAGTATTATAAAAAAGATATTTTCATCAATTTAATTCAAAGAAAGTCATTTAATTGATTATTGAAATTTGTTAAAATAAATCAGTAAAATAATTCTTCAAAGAACTTAGTATTTTAAAATTCATTCGCATGTAAATATTTTAATGTCCTAAATTAGTCCGTAGTCAAACCTAAAGGTACTCATCTAAAATATATAGTTATATAATCATGATTGGAAGTTATTTCGATTAATCTTACTTTTTCTAAAGATGAAGAAAGAGCATAGAAAGAAAAAAAGAAAAGAATCATGATTTATCTATTGAAGGATATTCAAATATGAAAGATAAATATGCCAAATATGCCAATGTATAGTAGTTAATAATGGATACTGAAATATGAGGGTCTATTTATATAAGGGCTATAAATTATTTTATAAAAAGGGAAAAATTTGATTTGAGAATACGTATTGCCCCTCAAAAGAAATATTTATTTATTTCAAAATATAATGCAAATTTGATTAAACAATTCAGTTGTTATCATTTATGAATAAAAGCTCTCATATTTTATATAAGTAAAATATATTACATTTATCTGAATAAAATTTATAATAATAGTTGGTTGAATATTTGATTTGATATCATTAAATATTTAAGATCTAACAAATGGTAACTCAAAATGTTCTTCTTTACTTACGAGTCTTTCATGTGCTGTATGGTTATCAAGATTATTGAAAAATATAACGATAATTATCAATTAAATAATTTCCCATCACTGATTACATTTTTTTTCCTGCAAAAAAAAAATATCGATAAGGGAATAAGAGGAATATCGCTAATTTTTTAAAAAGCAATAACAAGTTTTTACTAATGAAAAGTTTTGAAAAATTTATTGTTCAAAAATCCATTTAATATATTCTGCTAAAAGGGAGGAGAGTATTGATTATGTATATGCATATTATATATCTGTTCAAACATGTGTCCCTATTTTCAGCAAAGAACGTAATTAAAGAAAATTTAAATGGTGTGAAATAAAAGTCTTGAATTACTTGTAACCTTTTAAATCCTTGCCTTTTTAATTCGTTCGAATAATGAAAAAAAAAAAATCTTCAAGAAATATGCTTTCTTGAAAATACCATGTACTTGAATTTCACTATTGTCTTAGATACTCTTTGGGGCGACGGCAGCCACCCACTAGTATCACCGTTATTTCCGCTATGTCGGTCTTTGTTTCAATGTGTGGCGAATCCCCCGAGCGAAATGATAGGGCAGAGCCTAAATGGTCCACCTGCGACAGACGACACCTGCGTTATTGTTACGCCACAATTAGCCAGAACATGGGGGCTTCCATAAACAAATACATTATTCGCTCCCGTTCAGAGCGAAAGTGGTCCACGGCTTTCGTTTCACCACTCGCGTGAAATAACTGTGATTGATCTGCTAACTAGGCCGGCGAGAATGATGAGAGGTGATTTCCCAACCGCAAAATGCTCTGAGGAACTATGTTGGAAATTTTGCATTTTAGTTAGATGCATACTTTATCAAGTAAAGCATTAATTTGAAATAAATGAAAGTGAAATCTTTACTATTTTAATAAAAGCATTAAAAAAATGTAATAAGATTTCTCCTTTTTCAATTCCTTCTATTTAGCTCACACTCACCCTATATATATGTTGTTCAAATTTTCAATCGTTCATAAAATACTCTTTATTCCTCCTCTCAAGTTCAAATACATTTTTTTAAACTTGTAGTGGATGACATTTGATGTTAATACTGGTTTGCTTTATGCATCACACATATGCATAATTGTAGCTTCTTTTTCTCAATCTGAATTTAACTACAATTAGTTCGATAAAATGAATATCATTAATACGAATATGAAAATTATTTATGTTATAGCTCCATTTAAAATTAGACTAGCAAATGTTAGGAGTCATTTGATTTGAACTTTCTGATGTAAAAACCTAAGAATTTTTTAATTTTTTTTTTCAATTCCTTCTATTAACTCACACTTTCCTATATATATATATCTTGTTCAAAATTTCAATCGTTAATTAAATACTTTTTTATTCATCCACTCAAGTTCAAATACATTTTTTGAACTTGTAGTAGGTGACACTTGATGTTACTACAGTTTTTTTCAAATATTAATTCAGTAATTAAATTTAATACAATAATTTCAGGTTTTTTTAGATTTAAGTTGCATGTATCTGCCAATAGATGGCGCCAGATAAACTTAAAAAAAGAACGAAAATTATTTATAAAAGACTTTCTGCAATATAGTAAAAAAAAAAAAAGTAGGAATTGACTTAAAAATTTTTTTTTTTTTATATTACTTGTTTTATTTTTCTTTCCCCTTTCACGTATTTATATTTATAAAAATAAATTCCTCTTATTTAATTTATATTAAAAAATTTTAATTGCATCCAATAAAAACTAACAGTTTTGTTAAAATAAATAAATAAAAACAGTTTTGTTAAAATGAATAAATAAAAACAGTTTTGTTAAAATAAATAAATAAAAACAGTTTTGTATAAATAGATGAATAAAAACAGTTTTGTTAAAGTAAATAAAAATTAACAGTTTTGTTAAAATAAATAAATAAAAACAATTTAGTTCAAAATCAAGAGATTACGAGTCTACTTCTGCTAACAAATTTGAAACATAATTACTTTAAAATTCAAATAGATGTCCTTCGGCATTGATTTTAAATTCACTTTTTGAAACTTCTTCTTGCAGTTCTTTACATTTGCAAATGTAAAATTGTCTTTTAAATAATAATAAAAAAAAAATTTCCATTTAATTTGTCTTTCTACCACTGCTGAGTTTGTTTTGATTTTTTTTTTGTCCACCACACCTTTTTCTTAAAGCTCTTCTTGAAACGCCATCCATTTCTTGCTGCCAGACAGAGTTGTTTATAATGCGCTAATTATTTCTCATATAAATTATTGCACAAGGCTACACAGAAGCTGTTTAGTATTTAAAATTTTAAATCTCATTTAAATTATTTTTATTTCTTTAAATTCTACGTATACATGCATTAACTAATGTAATTAAAATACAAATCACTTATCACGCTGCGAATGGCATAAAGTGACTGAAATTCACATCAGATTTTAACAAAAGGTTTTTTTTTAATATTTTATATTTGCTAAACAATGTTTACAAATAGTTTTCATTTACACTTATTTTATTTCTTTTAACAAATTAATTGTTTTATTCTTAACTTCACTATCTTCTTCATTAACTGATGGCCAAGATAAATTTTCTTTCAATACACTTTCGTTTCGAATGAAGGAACAATTTTACAGAGTGTATATATGTATGTAATGAGAGTTGGAAATTTCGTATTTTTATAAGCGTATATTTTGTAAGTAAAGCAATAAATTAAGGAGATAAAAGTAAAGTTGCTGATTACTAATTTTTTTAATGGATTTTTTTTTGTATGTTAAAATTCATTTCAGCTTTTAGCAATTTATACCTAATTAAAATTGTTACGTCTTATCTAAAAGAAAAATAATAATCAATTTGTTTTCGGGAAAGAAAAATTTATATAAAATAAGTAAATGACTTATCTGAACTATCCTCCCCAAAAGATATATCGAATAAAACACATATTTTTTAAAAATATAATTTAAATGCCTTTGTTAATTTTGTCTTAATTATAAACCCATTTTAATTTTTAGCTAAATATATTCATCGTCTAAATTTGCTTCACCAACATATTGTTGCAAAAGATGTGTCATTTTTTAGATTGCTTGCATTTAGTCCATTGAATTACACACAGATATACACAAAAGCCACGAACGTCTTTAAAGATATTTAGTTTTCCAACTAATGAAATGAACCTTAAAATTCTAAAAGTTACAACATAAATAAAATATGACATATATATGCAAACAAAAAATGTTGAATAAGCCTCTCCTAAATACTCTCAAAGCATTTGTAATTGTATGAATATTTCCCTAAATCTGAAATGTATCAGAAACTCAGTTTTAAAGGAAAAGCTTTTTCTATTTGAAGTGTTGAGTGAATGTTACAAAATGGGTGTTAAATGTTAGATTAATATCAATTGTTCTTCATTGGAGGCGGCCTGATGGTCAATTGGCTAGAGCTCTGGCCGTTGGTACCACAGCCTTCAAGTTCGGATGTTTGGTGGTGGTTTGGAATCCCCGTTAAACCTGTATATCCCGGTCTAATTAGCCCAAAATGACCGTAGAGTGACCAACCAAACCAAATCTTCATTGGTGTAACAATCCCAGGGTTGGCAGAGGTCGTCTGCCTGCTGGTAGATTTCGAGACAGGAGTTGGTTTCTTTTTACAGGGTAGTGTGATCAACCCTACGCCCAACAGTCATATTAGACCGGGACATACGGTTCAAATTGGATTCCGAGCCATTACAAACATCCATACGGCCAGAGAGCTAGTCAATTGGCCATCAGACCCTTAATATCAATTACATACCTCAAATTTCTTCTTACTGAAGAACTCAACTTCAATATAGTAATGCAATAAATTAGTCGTCAGTTGTATAGTGCCGAACTAATGATTGAAGTAAATCAAAATACTATTTGAAAGTTATATAATTATCATCTTTGAAAATGATTTATAATTGAGCGTATCTGAAAGTGATATGTCTTTCGAAATGCAGCTGAACCCGAGCGGGCTTCAGTTGTGAAAACGGGGTGCGCCCCAAGTCACGCCCCTGCGGTTATCTCCACCCTTTATCGGGGCAGGTGACAGGACCACCCTTGCGAGTGGGAGGATAACGACGCGTCAAGATGCGGAAAAAACAGCGCCTTAGCACGTGCTACCGAACACCGGGGAAACACGCAGTCTGTTGGAACCATAGACAGGAGAAATCGAAAAAATAGGGCTTCTGAATAAGTATAATAACTTACATTGTTCTTCATTATAATAATTTTCTGTTTAATAATAATAATACGACATTTTAAATTTTAAAATATTTTTTTTTGCATAAATATTCATTATTTTAATTTATAATATTTACTGAAATATCTTTTGATGCTTATGTATTTGAAATCAGTCAAAAAAATATTAAAAATAAATTACTGTTTTTCTGTTTATAAATACTAAAATTTTAAAGATAAACAAAAAATGTTATATTTGTTTTACAGAAAAAAATGTTTAAAGTTTATTAGAATAAAATATATAAATTTACCCAAGCTCGTAAAAAGTTAATTAATTATATATTAGAATTAATATGTAATTTTTGCATTTAAATTATTAAATTTCAATTCTTTTATAACATAATCAAAATACATAATGCATAACTGAGGAAAACATAAAAACGAAAAGAAAATATAAATATTCTTTTAAAATAAATTCATATTGAAAATTTTCATTTGTAAAATATTCCTTAAAAATAGTTTTATATTGAACATTTTTAATTACTAAATATTCTTTAAAACAGACTCATGTTAAAATTTTCAGTTAAAAAATGTGTGTTATAGTATAATTTTAATAACAATTGCAAATTTCTACTGAATGAGCTCAACTTTTATCCGAGCAATGCTTATCCCTGTATGTTCAAAAATTTAAATTATATATTTACTATTCAAATTTATTTTTATTACAAATAAATTTACTTTTGAAAACCATCTGTAATTAATACGTTTCTTTCTTTTCTAAGCAGCCACTGTAGAAATACGACATACTGAAAAGAATATTAAGAAGGCTAAAGCTGACCATTGAAGATTGAAAATAGGTTGATCGCTAGCAATGTGTCAGCTATTCATTCAAACAAACATGTTTCATAACTGGTTTTAAGAATTTTTTCATCATCATCATCATCATCATTGCAACAGCCCTATGGTGGGCAACAGCCTTCTGGCAGATTTCGTGTGATGTTTTTCTTTATACGGGTTAAGACTGACAGCTCTGTGCACAACACTCTACAGTCATATTAGACCAAGACCTACGGTTTAAAGTGGATTCTGAACCACTACAAACAACCATGGCACCACCGGAACTCGAACCCAAAACGTGTGGCACCGAGCGCCATAGGGCTAGTCACTCGGACTTCAGGCCCCAAGACTATTCTACAGATATTAAATATAGACAACAAAGAAGTTTAAGCCAAAGGTGGAGCTAAATAAATTGTTTAAAAAAACGCTGACAACATGGGGAAGGGAAATTAGTAGTTTTTATTGAAATTAAATAAGAGCATATACTAAAGTCAATACTTAGATTACGAAAGCTGACTCAAGCAACGGCTCAACACACTGGATCTTCAGATCAATTATGGTGAAACCTATCTTTGCATAAGTATTCTTCAATTGTTGCTTCATATTTCTGACACTTTGAGGTGTTCGAGTCTGGTGGCCAAATTCTCAATCACATTCAGTTGGTAAAAGCCCTAGTGGCCTTGTTGGTTAAGGAATAATATCAACATCATGGAGGCAGCTCACAGATATGAGCTTTATAAACATTATCTTGGAAAAATGGCGCCAGGATGATTTTGCCACAAAGGTGCTATGCTTTCCCTCTCCAGAAAATGAAAATATAAAAATACTTAGGCTTGTTTTTTCAACTGAATGGCATCACTGAGTAGTATATATGATTGGCATTCATTAATAAAAAAAAGTAGTTGTGATGTTCTTTCAAATCTTAACATGAGGTGAATGAGTGTACCTGGGACCTGATAGTGAGTAATCAGGGATTCTATGTACATTTTAGGATTTGACCAAGTCTCTTTTTCATGCCAAATGGAATCGTCAAAGGCAGATAACCATATCATCTCGGCGTTTTTCCTCTAATCTTGTTTTTGCTGCAGTTAAAAGTAAATTGTTACCTCAGCGGCCATTTTGTTTATTTGGTTTACAGCGGCCATTTTTTGTTTATGAAACCGTAAGAAAAAAACCCCACTAAATAAACAAGAGGAACTCTAAAATGCAAGTTAACAAGAACTCTCCAAGTAATTAATTTATAATGCAAGTTTCTTTTTAATACTTTAGTGGATGGTTTAAAAATTAGAAAGCCATTAGAGCATCAAGCAAAAAACTTTCAAGGCCATTGAACTAAAGTTAGGTTAAGGAGCCAAAGAAGTCTAAACCACAAAAACAAAAGATGCTATGTTAAATTGGTGAAATAAGAACGCATAAAATTTAATTCGCAAATACTTTTATCAGCAACATGAAAGTGAAAATTATGATGATCACGAATTTTCAGATTTTGAAGAATATCGAGAAACAAGTAATAAAGAAAAATATTAAAAGTCAATTTCTACATTTTTTCACTATATTGCAAAAACTGTACTAACATATCATGTCATCCACTACAAGTTCAATAAAATGTATGTGAACTTTGAGTGGATGAATAAAAAAAAAAGTATTTTATTAGCGATTGAAAATTTGAACAAGATATATATAGGGAGAGCGTGAGCCAATAGAAGAAATGGAAAAGAAAAAAGGAGGGGAGGCAAATCGAATTGGCGAATAAATGTTTTTTAGCAGGCAAATTGAGCCAAAATAACATCGCATTGTAAAGACATGATCTCATCTGCACTATTTTGCTTTAAAAGCTTATAAGAAAGCTTAAGTTACTAAAAAGATTGAATTAAAAGCAATTTTAGGCGGTGATGTTAAAGATTGTGTGTCATTCTGAAGGTACCACACAAAGTTTAGAAGTGTATGCATGAAACAACGAAAATGTTCGAAAAGATGAAGACAAAGGTACTTACTATTTATTCCAAGCGACTAAGCATTTCGAATCAGAGAGCATGGCATATGCCGAGAGCTTTCTTGAACTGGCAAGTTTCTGCAGAAATTACGATAAAGTTTCTGCTTTTAATGGTTTTTAAAAAATAGATTAGGTGGAGAAAATTTGTTCGTAGAATCTTATAATGCTAAAAGAATTGCTATATCTTTCTGCTAATAAAAATGTTACAGAATAGAAAAAAATTTTAATATTGCACAGCTATATAACAAAAACTAGAATCTGTAGTAGCTCTCCTAGAATCCATAGGAATGTCGCAAAGTGATAAAAGACTCGGCGATGCTATTCTCAGTACGTGGAGCTTGCAAAATTTCCTCAAGAAATATTGGAAGAGTCTGGTTTTGAGGAAATCATGCAACAAATTTGTTTACAAGATGTTTTTTAATAGATTTAAAACAGCTATTGACCTCTGAGAAATGGAACAACGAATATCCCTGCAAAAATTACGATCTATTACTTCTAAATTATTAGAATATTTATTTTTTGTTCTAATGCAGCTGGCAAACACTTAGACAGCTTGGTCTTGGACGCCTTAAAGCAAAAGCGCGGCACATACGTTACCAATTTCTTGTATTACCCAGGGGGCGCGTGTAACGAAGATAAGCCACGGATGAATAACAATGCCCCCGCAACGCTCTACGATCCTATTAGGACCGGGACTCATTGCTTAGTGGATTTGAACCACTATAAATCATGGCACCTCCGATTCGAACCCGAAAGTTCCGTGGTACCGGAACGCTAGCCACTCGGCCATTCAGGCCCCCAATTATTAGAATATAGAAAAAAGAAAAAGGTAATCGCAAACTGTCTTAGTACAATCAAAGGGCTGACGATTATGATAAATCACATTGTGTACTTTTTATAGCTGCCTCAACCACCTTCAATATTTACTTTTTTATAATCTCACTTTTTTGGAGATGCCACAGACCTCTGACTCCAGACAATATCATGTTCAATCATGATAAAGCATTTTTAATCAATGAGCAAAAGTTACTGTAATATTACCACAAAAGAAAAGATTTACAGAAAATTTAGAGCACCATAATTCAAGTATAGAACAATTATGATCGGAAAATTTTTAATTTAAAGATTTCTTAATTTTTTTTTGTAAAATAAAAATTAATTACAAAAGTTTACTCAATAAAGAAATTTACTATTTTAAACCATTTTAATAAAAATAATGGCAAACATATATTATTTTTGTTTTAAAAATGTGGTCAGAGATGTGGTAAATGTGTTCATCAGAAGTAAATTGGACCGTAATAGCTGCTTTTTTTTTTATTACCATCATTTATAAAATAATTAACTGTGAGCCTACTACAACTTGAATTTTCACACATTAAAAGATTTTGAGCATTTTTATCTTTAAAGAACGTTTTGATGCCACGATTATAGATAAAAAGTATATGTTGAAGGTGATATGAGCTTAAGAACCATCATAAGAACAAAAGAGACATTTTTCTAATTGACTTTGACCGTCATACTTGACAGAAGGGATGAAAATGTTCCAGGGGCCATCATGCCAGGACATTAATTTTTCTTTTTATGTATATCCACTGTTTTTAATTCTAATCTATACTTTCATTGTAGGATGCTTTCTCTTTCACTCAGCATAATTTGATATGATTCATGCTTTATCGGGCTTTATAATATGTATCCCCTCCCATAGCCCAAAGCTGTTAATTTTCTTTATGTTAGAAGATTAATTTTCTAGCGTAAATAAAAGCTCAGTAAATTTTATGGCAAAATAGCATTTAGATAAAGGGAGTTTCTTTATAAAAATTTATTTATGAAACTTCCCAAAAATGTGCACAGATTGTATACAGTACCCGAATTTTTATGGGTTTTTTAACGTATAATCTTGCAGCGTATAGCAGAAATTACGGTAATTTATATTTTTAGATAATGCAGCTTTTCTCTCCATTATACCTTGTCGTTGTTTCATGCACAGAAACTATGTCCTAGAATGAAAAGAACATGATACATTGGGTTTCTGACTTTTCATAATATATATGTTCAGCAGATCGTATTAGAAAATTATTACTATTGTAGATCATCATCATCATTAATACACGACAGCCCAGGGTGGGTCGGCTTTCCTTTGAGCAGATTTCCATACATTCTTTGGTGATGTAATGGTCCTCTGATTCTTAACCCAGCACATCAGTTTTCTTTGAATTGCGCCTATCCATCGCAACCTTGAGTCGCCCCTCTTCCTCTTGTTCAGACTTTTCCAAAACGAACCTTACAGGGTTTAAATCATTCATTCTAAATTCGCAGCAGCCAATTTCATCTATTGATCGTAGTAAATTTTATAATACCTAGGACTATGGTGCTTGATAGCTTTTGCATTGAACTGCCTTCCCCACAATCACTTAACTCCTAACACCTCCTAGAATAGTTCTTAAAATGTCAAACAGTACCTAAATGAGCTCATTAAATCTTTGCCAAAGTTCATGTTCACATTATTGTAGATATGTCACAAAAAAAGTGTATACAACGGTTATCATGATGATATCCACCACACATTATGTTATAACTTCATCAGTTGAAACCGTTATATCATCATAATCAGTGTTACTATCTACTTAGTACGTGAAACACGCATGAAA
>BPLR01004602.1:0-31148 GCA_021605095.1 Caerostris extrusa
CCAAATATTTCTCGCATAAACTTGATTAGTGTAATAATTCAAAGAGGCTGTCAAACAATACAAAAAACACCACTTAGTTGCTTGGTTTTAATTATTATTTTGTATTCAATAATTAATATAAATCTTAAAAGTTTCAAAAATTATTTTTAATAAGCTAAAAGTAACGATTACTATTGGCATTGTAGTGTTTAAACAATATATATTTTTCATATAATATGTTATAAGCTGCTATTTTATTTTAAAAACGTTGATGGATCGGCTTACACCAATATCCGAAAAACTGGAGTGATTTGCGAGGAGACTCCTATTGCGATTTTTGGCCAGAAAAATGAGACCATGTGCATTTCCCTCATACTTAACTTGTTGTGAGGTCTCTCACTGGAGATATAGTAAAAGAAAAGCAGTTCATTACTACAAAACCCAACTATTATTAGTTAATTTTTTGGGATTTAGTGTGTATAAAAATCATAGTCATGACTATTAAGTTGTTGTGTTAAATCCGAACGAAATTAGTGAAAAATTATAACGATTGATATCGAGCACCCCAACCCTTTTAGAACAGTGACATTAATTTTCTCGTCAGTAATTTTATTCTTAACAATTATTTTTAACTTTTTAGTTTCATTAACTCTAAAAGAGTGTTTTTTAGTGTTTTTAAAACTATAATATGTAAATGAGGTCCGGTACGGAGGACTGGAACTATAGTTCTCTCTTACTCACAATTAAATTATTAATTGTGAGTAAAACAAAGGATAAATATGAATATGTCGAGCCAGACAGGGTTCGAACAGGGAATCTCCTGACCCATAATCAGACGCGTTATCCGTTGTGCCACTATCCCACGTAGGCTTTGAATGTCTTAGGTACTTTCATTCTACATGCGTTAAATTGCTCTTCATAAGTTAAAATAAAATCACTAATCCTGGCGATCCTAATCATGATGAGATAATAAACTTATCAAAATATTTTAGTATCGTCGGTCCTTGATAAGTCTGCAACGTTTAAATTAAATCTGATCTCTTAAAGTATGGCAAAAATCGAGCCCAAAGAGTCAGTTACAACAAACAAATATACAGGTGAAACTAATAAAAGCGCATTAAAAATGTTCTTTTTAACTGCTACAACTTTGGTCACTCCAGGATATCACCAAACATGCTTGAAGACGTCCACCAAATCTGCGAATCAATGCCCTGCTGGTTGGTGAATAGATGTTACAGCACAGGCCGCCCCCGAGTTACAACGCCGAATGAGGACCGGTATTTAGCAGTTATTGCCAAAAGAAATAGACGGAGCACTGCATCAGACCAGTCTCGTCAGCTCTCTTCAGCTGCCGGTAGGACAGTTTCAAGGCAGACCGTGTACAGACGCTTAGTGCACATTGGTCTATATGCTCGTAGGTCTGTCAGATGTGTTCCACTCTCAGATGTGTTCCATACAGCTTTGTTTCAGCTCTCCTAATGACCTTGGAGGATGACTTAAAAAAGCAGCAACCGGTCTACCAAGATAATCCCAAAGATGCTCTTCCGGATTCAGTCTGAAGATCGATCTGGTCATTCCATTCCCTTTAAACCAAGACCTTCAAGATATTCCTCAACAACTACATCTCGGTGAGGTAGTGTATTATCATCCATCAGAATGAAAACATTTCCAATTCCACCGGCATATGGACGAACATATAGATCAAAGATCTCATCCTGATATCTCAAATCAGTCACAGTTCCTCCCTAGAACACATGCAGGTCAGTGTGACCACTGAGTGAGATCCCTGTCCAAACCATTATTCCACAACCTTGGTAACTGTGTTTTTCAACAGTGTTGGATTGATGGTATCTGGTGCTTTGTTCTCTCCAGATCAGCAGACGTCCCGAATCACTCTCCAGTGTGAATCTGGACTCATCTGTGAAGAGTACAGGAGCCCACCGCTGTCTGGCCCAGGAAACGTATTCTCTTGCCCAAGATAAGCGGGACCTTCTCTGTTGTCCGTTGAGGGGACACGCACAACTGGTCGCCTTTCATAGAAACCTGAAGCGGATATTCTTCTCCCTGATGCTACAGAGGGGTCTGCAACAACTTGATGCGCAGAAATGCTTCTTCTCCTTCGGGCCCAAAAAAGAGCTATAAAACGGCCTTCTGCAGGTTTTGTAGCTCGTGGTCGACCTGGAACATGTCTTCTGGACACAGAAGCTTCGGTTTGATATTGATTCCAGAGACGGTGGACCACACTGAGAGACATATTAAGACGCCTAGCAACATCAGTTTGGGACAACCCCATTTCCATCCATCCGACCGACAACCACGACTCGGCTTCTCTCAGACGTTGTGGGACCCCACTGCCTATTGTCAACTAATCTTCTAACAAAATCTTTAAATCAACAGAAGTTACACACGTAATTACGAAAGCCTGATATTTGCATATTTTTCCCTCATTCATATATATATTTGTTCTTTTCTATAAAAAAAAAAGTGGCAGCTATCGTTTTTACATAAATTTGCATAAAGTTCGTTTTTTATCATTTCTATAATCTATAAATTTTATTTTTACTGTCATTTTTTTTTTATGGGGAGCTTCGAAAAACATGTTGTTCCTTAACTTTTGTAGGCCAGTATATTTTGAAATATATTACAATTTTGTAAAAATGTAATTTATTTATTCATAAACTAACCACTCTTTTGCAATGACTCAGTCTGGTTAAATGGGGGAAAAAGAGAGAGAAAGAGATCACACTTTCTAATACGCTTATAGTTTCACAATTTTTTGTGGGTATACAATATTTTTTTCCTTTATGTGTGCAGATAATAATAGATCTGATTTGAACGACTCTAGAACACGCAAAATATAATTGTTCATGTGAGAAGCAATCCGTGTCTAAGCCCCACAATTCTAAAGATTGGCCCTGAGCTTTGTTGATAGTGATTGCAAATGCCAATCGAATTGGGAACTGCAATATCTAACGTAACGTAACGTAACGGTAGGTGTTTAGTTGGAGTACCAGGGAATTTCCCGTACCTCCATATCAATAATTATTATTAAAAACATAATTTTAAAATCCAAAAAAAGATGAACTAAAGAAAGAATATTAAACGAGTCCATGTTTGGAGAATTTACAGGAGTAAAAGGTTAGTAAATACAAAATTTAAAATAATAGTTCACAAAAATATTTAAAAATAAAAACTGTGGCAATTAAAAGGAGTTAAAAAATAACTGTTACGAAACCACGAAAACTTCTGGCTGGCTGAAAGAGAAAGAGAAAAGGAAAGGGAGGGCAGAGTTATAAGCAAACCAAAACCATATTGTTTCGAAGTTCCGCGTTGGAGCGACCTTGAAAGAAAAAAATCGATTTCGAAGCTATCAAAATAAACTACAGTGGTGGAAAATGGTTCTAAACTAAAAATGGTTCTGTTTTTTGGAATCGGAGAATGAAGTTTGCTTCAAAACGAGAGAGTGAAATGTCTGTCACAGAGCTTTTTCACCCCGGGTCAAAGTGAATTCTTTTAGCCACGGGGAATGAACTGAGAAGTCTTGAAAGTAAATGGAACGCGGTTTTTTTTCGCATGGCGCGTGGTCGGATCATAATACGGGAGATTTAGCAGCGTTGGATTTGTAGATGCATCAATTTTTAGAATGAAATTTTCGGTAATCTTTTTGCCAAGGTTCAGAATAGGATCAATTTTTAATTCGTCGTGAATACGATGGCGGTTATAATGAAAAGGCGCATCTATTATCGTCACTAAGAACTGATTTTGAAGAACCTGTAGTCGCTTCAAATGGATCATTGCTGAATTTATCCAGACTGGAATCGCATAAAGCAGTATAGGTCGGATAAGTGAGATGTAAATATTTAGTTTGCCTCTGAGCGATATTTTGCTTTTCCTGAAAATTAAAGGTGCAATTGTGAATTTGGCTTTCTTAGCTTTAGAAATAATGTAATGAATGTGTTTTTGAAATGTAAGGCGGCGGTCCAATATAAGACCAAGGTATTTGTACTCAGTTACAAAAGGCACTGGTTCATTAAAGATAAGAATTTGATGAACATTTGGAGAGGTTCTTTTGCGGTGAAAGATGAGAACTGCACATTTGCTGGTATTAACTTTGATTTTCCGTAAGCAGAGCCAAGTTTGTAGCCTATGAACAAAAAAGATTGAAGTCTAAAAATAAAGAGTGTATTCTTGGAAGTGCTGTGTAATGATTGCGGTATCGTCTGCGTACATACCTGTGAGAATATTTTTGTGGATAGAAATAAGATCTTTAATTTCGTAATTTAGATTTTTAAATTCAGTTTTTAAAGTCGGATCTCTCGTACGTTGCCAGAGTTTACGGGTGCAGTTTCTTTCTTTAATTTTACTTTTAATTTCCGGCGGGAGTTTGATGTGTGAATGAAACTGTTTTGGTTTAGAAGCTTTGTCGTACGCTGTGTACATCGCGTTGGGGAAGTTTTTGATTGCTTTGTCTGCGGATTCTTTTGAGTCAATTGTGAAAGAATTTAAATCAATGTTTGGGCTGTGATAATTATAAACATGCAAATTTGTATTGAAGTTGTGTGGTGCTGTGTGTGGTGGTTTGATGATGGGAAGATGGTCGGAGTTTAATTCAGTGAGAACATTAGTTATATGGAATATTCTGAAAAATTGCGAAGTCAAGAATATTAACTGTATGCGGAGTACTTGGGCTAAATCTTGTCGGTGAATTTGGCGCGAGGATTTTTAGATTTTGTTTGGTGTTACGAAATTTGTTGAACTGAATATCCCTTTGGTTATTTTTGACATTATTCCACGCTGCATATGTTGCGTTGAAGTCGCCGGCGATTCACATTAAGAAGTTTATTAATGTCATTTGTGTTAAATCTGTGATGTGTTTTACAGTAAATTGAAATAAGCGTAATTTGATTTTTGTTTCCGATATTAAGATTGATGATAGTAGCTTCTGTGAATTCAAGTTCAGGAATTGGAATTTGATAATGAACCAGTGCCTTTTAACGTAGATACAGGTTCCCCTTGAAGTACGCCTAGAATTAATAGAATTCCTGTCATTCTTGTAAAGAGTGAAATTTGGGATATTTTGGGTTTGATCCGGCTGCAAAAAGGCTTCCTGGATAAGGAAAATATCAATATCATGGTCAGTGACAAACTGAATAACCTCGTCAAATTGACGGCGGAGGCCGCACGCGTTCCAGCATCCTATTCGGAGAGAGTTCAGGTTCTGTAAATTTCTCCTATTGGGCGTACTAAACATTATGGTTCTGGTTTAGGTAGTTGGTAATGCTTAAGCAGTATAACTGCATTTTCATATGATGGTCGTCCGTCGCGGGTTTGTGATTCGAGTGCGGGAAGTGCATGCGTAACTGCGTCGAGCAGTTGGTCGAAATCTATGGTGGAATCATTCATGAAAACTAGAAGCATTTTGATAAAGAGCCGGATCGATTTCTTGCGAGGCTATGAGAAGGCCTGCTTGGATGTTCAATTGTGTGTCGCTTTTACGCAATTTTGTCGGGATCAGGATTGAACTGAAGTTGGATTTCAAGGAGTTAGCGCACATTTGAATCGTTTTGGGGCAAATTGAAATGGTATTAACCTTGCGATGAGTTGGAACCAAAGGAATGAGGACATCATGTTTGAAAGGCCCTGTCAAGATTGTTGGTTTTTACGATTTTGCTCATTAATTTTTTTTATTGCAAGTCGCGAACAGTTACAAAACTTTGGCTGGTTGATATTTCACAACATAATTGGCACACCTGTTTTCGACGATTGCAGTACGTGCGGTGGCATCCCTGCCAGATCGAGAGCATTCAAAAATTTTGTTGGTCATTTAACTGCTTCCATAACAGTGCGACGGCCTTGTAACTGCCTCACTTCTAATATTAGACTGAAAAATATTGTTAAGTTCGTAGACGTCTTTGTTCTTAGCGGCAAGAATGGTTCTTCACTCAGCCATTCAAGATTCTTATAATTAGTTTCAATATTGAAAATACTTTTCAACCAATTCTTTTTTGAAGTCACTAAGTTGTGGAATTTATGAAGCAATGAAATAAGTCCTGAGGTCTGATCAACCAACCCCTTTACGTTCCCAACTTCCAGCAATCGATATGAGTATATCTCAGCTGGACACACATATTTGTAGTTAATTTCAAAGTCTTTACATGTTGCTACAAAGTAGAGTATTTCAGACGAACATTTGTTTCGTACGCTGGTGTCCATTGAGAAATTATAATATCTCGCCTGAAATCTCCTGCAAACAATATTAATGCATTCACAAATGTTCTGATGTTTCTACGCAAATCTTGCAATGATCTATCAAGAGCCTCGAGCGATATTTTGTGTGACATCGTGTATTCCTCCCAAACAATAAGTTAGCATTTCTGCAATCTTTTCCCATGCCGGATGTTTTAGAAATGTTACGCGTGAGTTTTAATGAATTGTATGTTCAATGGCAATTTCAAAGCGGAATGAGCAGTTCTTCCACCTGGTAGCAATGTCGTAGCTATTCAGGACGACGCAAAAGCAAAGACTGTTATTGTGGGATCGAATGGCTGGCAAAGTCAATCCAATTAGGAACGTTTTACCAGTTCCTCCTGGGGCATCTAAGATTTCTCCAACCCTGTTATTGACAGTTTGTATTTATTATATGATCGTAAATGCCTTTTTCTCAAGCGTTAGCTTAGAAATAATTTATTGCAGATATCACAAAAGATCCCCAGTGTTGCAATTTACTTATGATGCAATTCTACATCGAACGAAGAAACATCAGATCAATACGGTAAGGACATTCCCAATTGATTGAAAACTTTGTTCGATTTCTAAGCTCAAATCTTCAATAATTATCAACGCTTCATTGCAGATTTCTGCTGTGAAATCCATATTCATAATTGAATTTTCCTCGCATATTCGACGGAAAATATCTTCAAGCATGTGAGATTTATATTTCTAATCACAACTCTGTTGAAGATGAGAGAGCAGGCAGTCAATATGATTTCATGCAACGCACGAATTTGATATGGATGTGATGTGTTGCACGCGTCTTTAGTATATACATCCAAGTGTCTGTTGTTCTCCAATAAATTCAGAGCTTGACATGCACCACGGAAAGGGGCATGCATAAAGCCATTGACAATTCTCAATTACTGGAAAAGACATTAGGCTGGACACATTTATCAACAGCATGTAAAGAAAAGAATAATCTTGATTGGGATGCATGGTGTACATTCTGCCAAATGTAGTTCATACCAGGTTGTTCTTAGACTTCTCGTTCTAATGATTTTCTACTCGCATTCCATATTAATAAGTAGGCACACAGCAGTGTTTTCGTAAACGCTTCATTTCGTCATAACGTGAAGAAAGCAATTAACACTGTAGCCAATGGATTCATAGCTATTTGTTGCACATTTGCAGCTGAACAATAAACGTGTTGTCTATTTTTTAGGTGTACTGCTAAAGAGAACAACAGCTGTATTTCGTTCACGTATAGAAAATGAAAGAATTCGCCATACAGCTTCATTGCTGCTTGTATCTTCCAACCTGATACTGTGCTATTTCATCGATATGTATAATAACATTCCTATCACTTCTTTCCGGTTTGCAAGCCAAAAACTGCCATGTTGCTGCCTTTATTCACCTACTTACAAATGTATTTGATTGATTTTAAGGAATTACAGTATTCCACGTTTGTGTGGGCTTCATCCCCTCCTGATAAGTGAAGGAGAAAGGACAGGGACTTATGGAAGGACTTTTAGGGGTAACTGCCTTCATTTGTGTGTTGTACGGGAAAGAACTCCCACCAGCAGGCTGACTATCGATGTGAGAAACTTTTACATATATTAATGTAATTGTCATTGAATCTCTTAGTTTCTGAAAACAGTAACTACAACAATGTCACCAGCGGATTTGATCTTTGACCCTCATGTACGCTAGCTGCTCACATTGCCATGAGCCAGGTAAAGTAATTTTCAATAATCAATTTATTCTGTGTTTAAATTTCAACTGTCTGTATTATTTTAAATATATCTGCAAGTAAAAACTAAATTTATCAGCAATTAAAGATATAAGGATTAGTAAAAGAAAAAGTTTTAACACAAAACATTTAAAATAAAAATTAATTAAAAAAAAAAAAAAAACAAATAAAAAAATGTGACATTGAAAAATTAAAGAAATAAAAATAATTTAAAAAGGAAAAAATTAATAGTTGAAGTTAACAATATTAAAAAAAAAAGTAAAGTTTTGTTGTATTAAATTAAACATTCAAATAATAAAAATTGTAGAACAATTGGTAAACATAATATAGTATAATTAAACAATAACATCCAATATATAAATAGTTTATTAATGCCTAGCTTGTATGTGAATTAATAATACAAATGTAATCTATTTAGTGTAACAAACTTGAAAAATAAAAGTAAATAAAACACAAGAAAATACTTTATTAAATTCATATTTGATTACAATGTATAAAAATATAAATTTTCCTTATGGTAATTTATATATACATCATTCAATAGAATAGGATGGATAAAAAAAAATCAGATCTACAAATCAAATTTTTCTTATAGATATTCATATTAAATATTTTTTGCAATCCATAAAAAAATAACAACTCTTGATAAAAAACATAATTTAACATTTGTTTAATTAAAAAAAATCACAATATTTCAAAGTTTAAATCATTTTATTGCAGATCATCTTAATATTAATCTGCATATGATAAAATCTAAAGTACAAATCAAACAACCTTCGTAATAATGAATTACTTTGTAAAATAAGTTATTTAAACATGATGGACAAGATACTAAATTGTTTAAATACTGCCATGTCTTTACATGCCATAAAAGTCTGCAATTCAATAACAAAACAATCAGTTGCATGAATATCAGTCAAATAAATTAACGTGATAATTCTAAATTAACAGCAATCCCTTGTAAGTAAAACAAATCTAATAATTAAATTGATAAAATAATGATGGCATAAACATAATATATTTAAATATCAAAATAAGTTGTAAATATAAAAAAAAAATTTGTATATCATATATCCATATCAAAATTAATTTTAGCTACATAATTCAACAATAACATTATTCATATTTTTACAACATAAAAAAAAGTAATTTATGAAACAAATCTATTCATCATTTGGGAGATACTATAGTCAAAATAATTAGATGAATTTTACTTCTTGGGGCAGGGACTTCTTGTAATATCATTTAATTATAATAATACAACAGATTATTAATTGACTATTTTTAAATAATATAAAAATTGATGTTATAAAAAGATTTATGCTGAAATGTATTCAGTTTTAACAAATATCCTCAATCATAAAAATAGTTCCATAGTAGTTTGATCCCAGTTCATTTCACAGAACATAATGTAATCTGAACAATATCACAAAATTATGTCAGATCTTGAAAGAGATCATTATGAATTTTAGCTGCTCATGTAAAATAAATGACAGAAACTATTTCAAGTAAATTATTTTCTAGATCAACTAAACAGACATTAAATAATCAATAATTGAGAGAGAGAGAGAAACTCAACAAATTCGCAATATAGGAATGTTATTAAATTAATCTTTATATATCATTATAAAAAATGAATTACAGACTAAGTAGCTATAAAATATTTTAAGCTCCTTGAAATTACATTATATGTATACATATAATATGATGCAAAAATGATTTAATAGCATACAAGTAAAGAACAAATATTGTTAACAAATTATACAAATTTAAATGCAAACAATATTCAGTTTCCAAATAATATACAATAATACTATTCTAAAAATAATCATTATGATTATGGCACTAAAAAGTAAGCATATAGAAATATATTAAATCTTTTAAACAAAAATATTATTTGCATGATTTGATCATTGGATTCCTAATATTTATTAAAAATAGTGTTTATTCTTATAAAATTTTACAACTTCATAAGTAAACAAATCTGGGACAACAAAACAAATGCATAAACATTAAGAAAATATTAAAGACACAATTTGTATCGTTTTATTTTATTCTAAATGCTGTTGTTCACGAAAATGCCAAGCAATTGAAAAAAACATTTCTAATTTCTTATTTGTCATTCTAATAGAAAATTTAAACAGATCTGATTCCATAAGATGTTCTGGACAATGTTTTATTACAAGGTAACAATAATAAATCAAATATCTAATGTATTATGGAATAAATTTGAACATTAACAGCCTGAACATCACCAAGGAGATAACATGTTCAAAATTACTCACTTTGATTAGGAACAAAACACCACAAAAAGTTGCTTCAGACATTAAACATACAAAAACGTCGAGTTCTCAAAATCAAAATGTGAGATTCAAAAATATAAATGCATTCAATATAATGTAATAATATTAAGAACACAAATTTAAAATAGAGGATTGTGCATTCATGTAATAATAGAAATATTATTTCTGATTTTAATGACTTCTTATTCAAGCTCAACAATAATTTGTTCCTCCTCAACAGCATCCCCTTCTTCACAATGGACGTATTTGACCTTACCAGTTGTACCAATTACCAAGCTGTTCTGCATTTTCATTGCTTCGATTACGCATACTTCTTGACCTTCAACGACCTATTGAATGTTTCAGATATTATATATTCTGCAGGCTAATTCCTTACAAAATTATTTTTAATAAATAACAAAAGCATTCGTAAAAAATATTTTTTTATTTTTATTTTCAATCATGTCACTCTATATCCTGTGAATGTTTCCTGTATGTGGGAATATGCAACATTCTCAGCTTTATTTTTTGAATATTTTCTACAATTCTTTCAAATGTTTAAGGACAATTTTTGTAAATACTTTTCTCAATCATAAACATCCATACTTAGAATACTGCATACACTCTATAGGAAACATCACAGAATATAGTATAATGTTTTTGAGAGTAACATATCTATAAGAGTTAAATGCTTATTCAAAAAAAAAAAAAAAAGTAAGATATTTCTGATATTTACTTCGATAAAATAATTATGTAAAATTAACTAAACTTATACTATTCTTGTTGTGATTTATTAAAAAATATACATAGTTATAACAGTGTTAAGGATTTAACACAATAGAATTTTAGAAACAGAAAGTTTAGTATCAATGGAAAATAGTAAGAATTCACATTATTTTCTGTTGGATCAATAAAATAAATTTGTGGTTAATTAGAACCATTAAAAAAAAAGCAGTATTTGCAATTCACATATTATCCCCTAAGTTGATGAAGTTACACAGTTCAAGTAAAACTATTCAATAATATATTGACATAAACTTTACAAGTTTAAATATTTTTTCTAAATTTATAATTTAAAAATAGTTTATTGGAAAGTTTGACAAGTGTTAAATGAATAAAATTGTATATGCAGAAAATGTGAAATCACCCATCCTGATTATTTATACAGTTCACCCAATAAATAGGGCAAGTCCAAAATGTATGGAAACCATTCTTCTTTGTTGTTGAACATCAGTAAGCTTCAAGTACGAGTTTTAAATCCCTTGAATAGCCTACTAATGGAGAATGACGGAAAAACATGCTTTCAGGAAGGATTTTTTAAAGATAACTGCCCTGCTTTTACGTGTTGTATTGGAGAAAACTTGAAACACTTTCACAAAGCAGAATGGCTACTGACACAATACACACACACATATATATTGTCACAATCACCATCGAGTCTCCTCCTTTCTGAAAACCAAAACTACAAAAATGCCACCAACGGATTTGAATCTCGAACCTCCTACAAGTTAGCTTCACATGTTACCATGAGAAAAGCCATAAGTTCACATGTTGGGCAACATTTTTTAGCCTATTTTTTTCATTTCTGCTTTTATATATTTTATTGTTCATTTTTTAAGCATCATTTCATTCATTTCCTTACAACATAAACATTTGCTTTGCCAATCAAATTTTTACAGAATGCATTTTGTAATTTTAATGTTAATGGTCTTCTTTAAGTGTCAAAGGGAAAATATTCTATAAAACATTATTGGGTACTTACGTAATAACGATACCTTGGCGACAGTTGCGCCAATAAAGACCACATGCGCCAACCGCAGCTACAGATTTGGCGGTTTTTAAGTGCCGCCAATCTACACTTAAAATTTTTGTTCCAAATAATTAAACATATAAAACACATTTAAAATCATTTAAAATCAAAACACTTTCATCAATTTCCACAATGCAATCTGGCCACCTACCTTCTTTTTTGGTTTATTCTCCATATCCAAGACACATAATTCACGCATGTAATTGTTCCAATCTATAACAGTTTTATCCGATAAATCAAGTTGCTTTTCACAAAATTTAATCGACGTCAACTCCTCGCACCAGCAGTATATGAATCTCAAAGCTGTACAAAATGGAATTCTGCTTCCCTCAAACCAGTTGTCTTTTCTAAGTCCCACACGATAAGCATACTGACTGAAATTGCATTTCCAAAACTTACATTTACCAAAATAAAGTTTCATGTCATGGGAATTGGGACATTTTCGTTGGTTTGGTAAAATATTTCGCACCTGAAAAAATAAAATTGCATCTTGTTCTGTTTCTGACAAATCCCAAATACGCATTTTCGTAGCACTACAAAATGGCGTCAAAACTCAGCAAATCTGCAGCTGTTAGATTGGCGTCACTTAAATACCGCCAAATCTGTAGCTGTTAGATTGGCGACACTTAAAAACCGCCAAGTCTGTCGCCAAGGCATCGTTAATACGTAAGTACCCATTATTGTATTATTCTATGAATGAATTGCTTATTTATTCCTTTAAAATACATCATTAAAATTGCTTTAAAAAAAAAAAAGCAACTTTTTTGAAAAATTTTAAATAAATTCTGAAATAATAAACTAAACTTACAGTATCGCCCACTTTGCATGAAATAGATTTCAATAATCCTGGCATTGGAGCAGAGACAACTTTTGAAACATCCTTCTACAATTGGGCAGAAATCAATTATAAAAATATGCATCAAATATAAATTAAAATATAACATAAAACAATAATCTATTCACCATTCATTTCAATTTTTTTAGTATCATATAATGTCATTTATTATATGTTTTATTTATACAAATCTAAAATGTACTAGGACTGACATTAAAAAAAGTTAATTAAAAAAAAAAAAAAAAAAAAGGATAGAAAATGAAATACATATTTCTTTTTTTGTTTAAATTAATGTTTTGACATTTCCGAAAAAAAAATTTACTAACTGATTTTAACAAGGATAACATATATATGGCTCTAAGCAAAAGTTGTAGTGAAAAACATAAAAAAGGGATATTAATAAACTTGCTACAAATATTTATGGTTTAACTGTAAATAATAAAAATTATTTGCAAGACTATAAATTAATGAAGCCAATACAGAGCTGTAATACTCATTTAAATTATTAACTGGCACAGGATAAATAATTAAAAAATTTTTGAAATAAAGGAAGTTTTATTTTATTGAAAGATGATTTTCCCAAAACAACGAATTATTGGAATTTGAAATTTTAGGAATTACTAAGTTTAAATCGGGAGTTGCATAGAAAACTTCAATTGAAATTGCTGTGTTTTTTATTTCTGAATATTTAGCCATTTTAATAAAAAATAGTCTTTTTAGTCTGACCTTGAATGGAATGGTAAACATCCCGTTTAAGGGCAGAAATGGATGAATCGATTATTTGTGAGGGTGAGGTGCTAGTCAGATAAAAGCAGCGTAAAAGCTACTTTAAAAGAAAGTTTAATAGTGAGTGTGGAATTTTTTCATCGAGTTTCTTTTATTGCATTTATTATTAAAAATTAAAGTTCATTTTATTGCAATTAAAATCCCCCCCTACGGTATCCCTTTTTAAAAACCTGTTTGGCTTGGCTATTTGCTAATTTTCCATATGAGCGATGATGGATAAATGGAGGGAGAGAAAAAAAAATTCTTATATTTTTAGGCTAATAATATATTAAATAATTAAAATAATTTCAACGAACACAACTGTGAAATACATGATAGTACTGATTGAAAGCTTGTTCATCTGTGTGCAAAGATTTCCTTTGATCTATTCTTTTATTCCAATTAGTAGATGTTAGTGACGTTTGAAATATGGGGCGAATGATATCTCTTTGAGAGTTATCACATTTCTTTTCAAGGTTTTCAAATTTTCTTTGTTGGTCGATAAGATATCATTTCTTCTTCTTCTTCCATTGAATATATTTTGTTTGTATGCTGCAATTTAGGAGTTTGCAAATACATAGTAGTTGATATCTCTAATATATATATTTTTTTACAAAGCATCTTTACAAACAGTCAAAAAAGGAAAAATCAGAAAAACAATTCATTTTTTTTATGAATTTGTTTATATCTTTTCTCCTCTAATTAACAATAAAAACTTTTTATAGAAATTCTCTCCAGAACAAATCAATTGTATAAATTTCATGCATGCTAATGCACAAACAAATTTTCAGAACCTTACCTCTGGTTTCTCGGGCATTATTCGTTCATATTCAGCAGCTATTTCAGTCAATACTCTAACTTTGAACTAAGAATGAAATTATTTAATGTCAACAACATAAATAACCCAAAAAATGAAAACATAAAGTAAAAATATTGAGACAAAAATTAGTTACAATAAAATTTGATAATTCCAATATATGATTTTTTACTTTTTATAAAATCAATACCAAAACATTTTCAAATACATTAATAGTTTAATTTAATTAAATTAAAAATATTTGAAAGAGTTGTTTTTTATCATACTGTAGTTCCAGCAAATCTGATTCGCAAATTTCCTGCACCATCATGCTTTATCAGTTGGCAAGCATAAGGCTCACCTCCAATTGTAGTTTCTAACACTGGAGCAGATAGATGAATATCCCCAGGAATTACAATGGTTTTGTCATTAACAGTAACCTAAAGAATTATTCAACAAATAATTAAAAAAAAAAATTTTATTTATAAAAAAATAAATACAAACATTATTTCCACTTTAATTCACTTAAATTTGAAGTATTGAATGACATAATAATTTGTAGTTAAACATTTATTTATTATTTATTTAATAGCATGCACACCAACAAATTGGAAGCTTCTTTCAGATTTTAAAATTAAGCTATGATATTCTAATTCTAGTTATAGTTAAACTACAAAAAAATAAATTCATGATTCGTTTCTATTTATTCACTAATTTTAGAAAAAAATTTATGAAAAAAGACAGCACATGAAAAAGATTACAAGGACTATGCATTCTGTTCAGTGACCTTTCATATCTTGAATTTGTATTTTCTAAAAAAATGAATTAATAATTGTATGAAATACTACTACTACTAATAATAATATACATAATTTCCAAAAAAAATTTTTTTTTTTAAATATATTTCAAATAAAAACTCACTTGAAATGCATGGTCTCTTTCAGTGACCATAAGCTCAACTTTACGCCCATTAATTTCAGCAATTAAATTCCAATCTGTAGGCAAGGTACTATGCAATGGTGGCCTATGAATAACAAAATAAATTTATTACTCATTAACAAAATATAAAAATAACTTTTGAATAATAAATTTGAATACATAAATTAAAAAATTTACTGAGACTGATTTAAAAAGTGGGCTGATCTTGTTTCATGCTTAACAAAAATACATCCGGATAAAGAAGCCAAATGTTCCAGTTCCGAGTCGGACAATTTCTTACCTAAAAAATAAAATGGATGATATTACAGAGAAGGGTTAAAAATAGTTTTAAAAACCAAAAGAAAAATATGTTTCTTTAAATATATGTTTTTATTATTTATAATACATATATGTTATACAAATGATATTTAAAATCATAATACTTAAACTTATATGACATAATAAATAATTTCAAAACAAATGTAAAAATATTTAATTATTATTATACTATTTTACATAATATAAAAATATTACATTTCTCAATCAGTATAATAAATTAATTTCTAGATGCTTTACAGACCTTTTATTAAATATATGGATGTGTCAGAAAAATAAGAATCTTTTTGTGGAAAAAGAATTAATTCATATTTTAGTCTTCATGGAAAAATTGATTCATGAAAATGCATTGATTTGTGTACTAAGAAATCTAATTATGACAGAACTGCAATTAAAGCTTTCATTAGCTATGCCACAGGCTCCAAAATAGGGAAGATGCTGCCTGAAAGCAATGTTGAATTTAAGAATACTGCAGACAAAAAATAGAGACAAGTATTAATGCATTAATAATAATGCATCAAGTTCATTTTTCACAATGAGAAATTTTTTTTATGTAATATATAATTTCATATCCTATGTTATTTTAATTTTCTGTATGTAATGTTAATGGCGCAGAAGATCTACCTCCCCGTGGTGGTCCTGGTAACACTTTTAGTGGCTAAAAGATCAGCAAATTGGCATTATCGTTAGATTAATGAACTCTGTTTCAGCATGTTTTGTTGTATTATTTTGTTTTTGTTGTATGTTTTTTTTTCTTTTCGTTGTTCTTTTTTTACTGTAACTGTTCATAATCTGCCATTGGAAATTATAAAAAAAAAAATTTTTAATGTTACAACGGTTGCTTTTAATAAATTTTATAAATTCAATCTTAAAGGTGGCATCTTATTTACATCTTTATTATATTTTAAGAAATAGATAAACACATATAATTAAAAATAAATTTTCATAGTGTTTTGTTGTTTATTCCCTTAAAGTAAATTTACATGTGGGGGTGGGGGCACTCACTGAATAAGGAAGCAGTAAGAAAAATAAGTTTGAGAACCACTGAGTTATGTATAGAAAGCAAAGCAGAAGGATTTGGGTTTAATTATTAAAACCCTCCTTTATTTATTTGTAAATCTGATAGTAAGCTGATTGAAGTTAAGGTAGTTAAAATACGTTTAAATTGTATCATATAGCTGTGACTAATCCTCAGTGTCCTATAGTGCAGAAAGGACATCCCCCGAGTAGTCAACTCATGGATAGAGAGAAGGGGGCAGCTTCTGTTGTGATAAAGCATCCATAGGTAAAAAGCTCTGTGTTGATGAAGAAGGAGGGCAATGCCTTCTGAGAGGACTTTTAGGGGGAACTATCCCACATTTGCATATTATATGGGAGAACTTCCCACCAGGTAGTTTGACTAACAAGCCCAGATGCTGAACATCCCAAGTGATATTGAGAATTTTTGAAGATATATTTTAAAACAGGTTGTTATTACAACAAAGCTGATAACAGATTAAACCTCAGCCTTAAAGCTCACTAGCAGCACACATGGCCATGAGTTGGCCATACATTATCATTAATCCCACAACATATCTTTCTAACCACTTTAACCTACTTCTTGGAAAAGGGACATTTTTACAATTTGAAACAAATTTTTAAAATATTTAATCAGTCTCATTTGGAAATTTTCATTTTAAAACTTTATAAAAAACATTATAATTATTTTGCAAAAAAATTGCAGTAATAATTTTCAAAAAGCATTTATACCATTTTTTTTTCTAATGTAGCTGGCAAACACTTAGACAATTGTCTTCGATGCCTTAAAGCAAGTGCTGCACCGACGTTATTCACTTAGCACTATTTCAGGAGGTGCGGGTAGCTTGAAGATAAGCTACGGACTTAAAAGTAACAATACCTCTGCAATGCTCTACGATCAAGTTAGACCGGGACCTATGATTTAAAGTGGATTCTAAACCACTACAAACATCCATGGCACCACCGGGACTCGAACCTGAAACTTGTGATACCGAGCACTAGCCACTTAACCATTCAGGTCCCACATTTATATCAAAAGCATATAATAATATATATTTTATTAATATCTTGTACAAACTTTATTCATATATATTTTAACATGTTTTAAGCTAGTATTAAAACATTAATTCTAAAGTTTAAAAAAAAATCTGATATCAACAATATAATTTAAAGCAGAAACACAATATCTTTTATTATCTCCAGTCTGTTAGTATAGAGTAAAAATATATTAGCTTATTTTTTAAAATATGGATATAATAAATATTTATATAAATTTTAGAATGTCAATTAAAATAAAAATAATACTTTTGCAAATCAAATTCATTTCTTTTTCTCTCAAAACATTTCATGAGCTTAAATACTTCTATCACTATGAAAATAATATGTAGCATTTATACTCAGTAAACTTGGATATTTTTATATTTTGCAAAATGTATTTTTTTTTCAATAAATGTAATCTTCTTAAATTACATCTCTAAATGTTTTTAAAAATCATGCAAGAAATATTATTGTCAATTTTAATATAAAAGCATGATAATCTTACCACTAAACCCCTCTGGATAAACATCATATAAATATTTTGTACTTAAATTTCCATCAACAAAATTTTTTTCAGTCATAATATCTCTCAACAATGGAATGTTATGACTTTACACCTATGAAGATAAAATGTATACATATATATTTTACATGACTTTTATAATCATACAAAATTGAAGTATAAAAATATGAATACAAATAAAATAGAGTAATTACAAATTAAAAAAAAAAAAAAAAAAAATTAAAATAAAAATTATTTTATAGGAACAAAATTCAGCTATTGATTAGTTTAGTTAATGAATCAGTTATTGAGCAACACGAAAAAAGTTCTGCAAAATGCAGCTATAAATATTTTTTATAAAAGTTGAGGAAAAAAAAAAATCTAAAATGCTCCTTTTAATAATTTTTTTAAAAAATATAATGCAAACATATATAATGGGTATGTTACCTCGAATATGCATCTAAGGCTTTTATCATAGTACTAATTGCTGCATTTCTTGTAGAGCCATAAGTAATTAACTGTAACAAAATTAATGAATTATGATACAGGAAAAGTATTAACAAATAAAATTTAACATGGATATTTTATAATATATTTATTCCGTTATCATATCCTTTATCATGATAAAATACCACTGAACATGAAAAGAAAAAAATAATAGCAAATGTATGGTAGAAAACATAAAATTAGACTATAGGTTTCTCTACTTAAAATTTTATTAAGAAATTATTATCAAATAAGATAAAAATTAAGTAATAGTCAATTTCATCTACAAATTATTTAATTGTCATAAATTTCTTACCTATAATCTGCAGGTATAATTCTTGATTTTAAAAAAGTATCATTTGCTCATGTTCTTTAGCATTATACCAAATTCTGTTTTTATACCCAAGCCAACAAATCCAATAAAATGCTTTTCAGTTAACAGCATTCTTGATGTCCCAGTTATAAAATAAGTTTTGTTTTAAATTTAAGGTAATTAAAAAAGAAAGATATGTATTAAAGAACTATAGTAAAAACAAAATAATTGTTATTTGAAATCTTCATATTTGTTTGCAATGGAAACTTTGATTATTATAACAGCTATTAATTAACTTCACTTTCCATAAAGCATTTTTAGTTCTTCATAAGACTTCATTTCAAGGTGTTTTTTTTTCTCTACCAGCAGACACTTATGAATGATGCAAATTGTATTTTGTCTACTTTAGCAAGTCTTTATATTGTTTGAAACTTTTCCAATTTCATTATGTTTTCAAAAGATATATCTATATAATTTCCTTACATAAAAAGTTCTATTTTTTGTCAGCAATAAGTATTATTAAGCTGCAGGTTACACATTTATAGAATTTATTTCATAAAACTTAAGATTTTTTTTTTTTTTTTTTTTACAGCCTATAACACAAACTATGAAATCCTAGAGTTTTCAAACATTATTTGCACATTACACGTAAAAAATATGAAATTTATATTTTTACAGAAATGTCAATATTGCAAAATCACATACATTTGTTTTAACCCCATTTTCTAATAATAGTTATTAAATTCTCATGCATAATAAAATATTTAACAAATTGGCTAATTATATTTGTATGTAAAATTTTAAAATTATTTATATTAAAGTATAAATGAATTATTTTATATTTCATGATTTATTTTTTATTTCCTTAGTACCTTTGAAATTAATGTATTGTTAAGATAGATGTGAATTATAAGATAATATAATGAATAAAAACATAAAACAGGCATTTAATTGTAAAGGAAAGTAATATACTGTATGAACATATAGTTTTTGAATACTTTAGCATTATTAAAAATGAATAAAAAAATTATTAATTATTTTTAAATAATAATTTTTAAAAATCATTAGAACATGCATGTGCAAGTCACAATAAAATTTTAACATAAATAATTTATCATTCATAACCCTTTGAAATAGTGCAGTAAAATAAATTATTTCTTTTCTTATTTATTGCAATAGAAGGGTTTAATATTCATAAAAAATATTTAGAAACATAAAAAAAAAAAAAACTTCTATAATTTTATTATGCTTCATAAAATATAAAAAAGTATATTTTAATATAAAAATATAGATATATATATATATATATATAACATAAGTCGAACGTGTTAAATAAAACTTTTAAATTGACAAGCAAATTTCAAAAAAGCAATCAACAAAATTAGTATTTTAAGAGTTTATTTAAAAAATTTGCAAGAAAAGTTCAAAATTATTAAATTGTTATCTTTAATATTATTAGAAGTAACAAGTAAAGTATTAATAATTACTCCAGTAATTAATATAGAAACAAATATAATTATAATTCCTCTACACAAACAAGCTTTGCTAAAGGTAACTATAATAAAATAATAATAAAATCATGCATAAGTTCTCTATACAAACGAACTTTGCTAAAGGAAGCTATAATAAAATAATAATAAAATCATGCAATAAAAGTAGCAAGAATTGAAAAATCAACATACCTATTAGTAAATTTTGCTATGAAAGAGAAAGTAAAGTTTAAAATCAAATTTAAGAGAAAGAGTTAAATAAAATGTAATTGTTCATAATACTTTACTGTTACCTAAAAATTTAAAAGTATAAAATCGTAGGTGTTTTTCATGAGTTATAAATTTACAGATTTGCTAACAACGTTTTTTTTTTAAAAATCTATTAATAAGACCTCTGTTGTAGACAACATTTTTCAACTGAGTTATTATGGTATTTTAGTTACACAAATTTGTGCATTTATGTATGCCACTTAAAACTTTATACCTAATATATGTGTATAAAAAAAAAAGTGAATAATTATTACAATATAAGAAATGAAGATATTTCATTAAATAATATTTCAAAAGTGAGAATTTTTAAATATAAATTTAGTACTGTAATAATTATAAAAAAATTATATGATATTAAAAAGTATGTAAAATATTAAAAGATTTCTAAATGATTTCGACATTATAAAAAGTGTAATAAATAAACTGTAATTATTTTTCAATAGTAATCACCTTTTGATAAAATGCAGCAAATATTACTTACTTATTTATTATTTTTTGCCAAGTTGGAATATTGCCAAATTATTCTGCCAAGGATTTACTGCACAAAATATGTGACATTGAAGCTTTGCAATTTGTGTTGAATGATTTCATTGCTTTTAGAAATTTTTGTCATTAATCAAATTTGTACTTTTATAATGAAAATTAAAAGGATTAATAAAACTGTTGAAGTAGACAAAAATGTTTCAGGAAGTATAAAAAAAAGAATGCTGGACAAGTTCTTGAGAGATTTATGATTGGAAACTAAATAATTTATTCTGATGACTCTTCCAAATCATTCAATTAGAACACTCATATACAGAGACAATTGAGGGGAAATGCTGACGATGATAATGCAATTTTTGCAAACTGACAGGTTGAGTCATGCTGACTATAACTTTTTTTAATTAGCTTTGAATATTATTTCATAGACCTAGAAACAGAAGATCCATACAGTTGAAGGACTATAGTGCTCAATAAGAACAATGAATGTCAATGGGGCATTACTCATTTATATTATTTAATTGAATTCTATTGAATATAATTAGTACTGCTTAAACAAACGGAGAAATTTTAGATAGTGTTAATAGTATTTTGAGTATACTGAAGTATTTTTTTCAATTCCTGTTTCACTTTTCGGATTATTTCAAAATTTTATGAATACATTGTTATTATTCGTATACTGTTATTAATTAAATGTTTGACTTCTTCATATTATATAAAATATTCAAATTTTACTTCTGTTTGTTATTAATGTCCTAATTTATTTTATTCTTATTATTTGTAAAAAATATTTTAATTTCATTTTTGCTTCATAAATTTTTATTCTTAATTTTATTTATCATTCTTCTTTATCAACTATAACATGATGCTAAATTTATTAAAATATAGGTTTCTTTTGACATAATGGAATACATCTACTGTGAATGTTGACTTTCAATGAGAAATGGTGCAGAAAAGTGATTCACTCAAACACAACAGTATCAAAAAATAATAATTGTTGTTAATAATAGAGGAAATTCAAAAAATAATACTTGTGTGTTTACGATATTTTTTAAAAATACGAAAACTTATTTTTATTTTAAAAATTAAAAAGACACAGTTGCAATTTTTGTTACATCTAGATTAGCCAGAAACAATTCTTGGTAAAGCTTTTCCTATTTTATTACAAAGGCAGATATTGCATATTATTCACTGCCACTGAGTTAAAATTTTCCAAAATATTTAAACAATGTAATAAAAAAAAATGAAAAGTAAAATAGCTTAAAGTTTATTAAAGCTATTAAGTTTTAAGAATAAATTATATGTTTGACAGTTTATGTCAGGAAGCAATAAAATGATTTTTGAAATAGCACATAGATGCCACTGAAGAAAGCATCTTAGAAGAAAGTCATATATTTTTTAGATTACAAGAAAGCCTACAAGAGCAATGAATTAAAATTTGATGAATTGAACATTTCATTGTGAACCATTAATTCCCTTCATGGACCTGAAATCGCATGTGACAGCTGAACACTTACAACGTAATAGAATGGAGTAATAAACAGCAGCAAGCCATTGTTCATTAACATTTAAATTTGTATTTATTGGAAAAAATTATAAATTTTTTCCAGTGATTCCGAGAGAAATTTATTTGTGATATTATTTATATAATATTGTAATTTGAGTTCAATTCACTGTTTCCGTTTTCTATTGTTATTCATTAATTTTACATTTCATTCATGCTATTGTATAATTTTCAATGAATTAAATTCTTTTCATCCTTTACATTCATTGAATGATTCTCTCATTTCAATGTTTATTTATAATAAAAAAAATTTAAATTCCGAAAATTTTTGAATTTCAGAAAAAACTTAAAGAAAAATTCAAATTTTAACATTAAAAAAACAAAAAAAGAGATTACTAACCTTACATATCATGGGGTCATAAAATATACTGATTTCACTACCTTCTTGAATGCCACTATCACATCTGACCTATAAACAAACAAACAAATGAAAACAAAGTAATAGAAAAAAAAATTATTCAAATTCATTTACTAAGAAAATTTCATTACATTAGAATATGAGTAGGTTCTATATACTTATACAAGCGACCAACGGATGGTAAACCGAAGTTTTTGTAAGGATCTTCTGCATAAACTCTGGATTCAATGGCCCAACCATTAATTCCCACATCATTTTGATTTATTTTAAGTTTGTGACCTAAGCAAAACATATAAATATGTTGTGAAAAACATATATAAGTAAAAAAAAGTGTTAAAATTTATATTTACATCATACACTTTTCAGAAAAAGAAATTATATAAAAATATTTACTTCTCTATAAATTAACGATATAATTATGTATCTCATACTGAGCAAAGAATTTGAATTTTTGATAAAAATACATTTTTAAAATTAAAGTGTTATAAAAAAATATAAATAATTATTTTTAACAAATATTCTATTTTTAAATAAATAAAGGTATTTGTTAAATTTTGTTTACATATTTGATAATAACTTTTTCATATTTTTTTAATTCAGAGCAAAGTAATTTTTAATTGATAAACAGATAACCATAATCAAAATTTTATCAATAATAAAGCTACAATCAAACACTATATATTTTTAAAATATTCATTAGAAAATATTTAAATTTACCTTTAGCCACTCTGATCATTTGTTGAACAAGATCAACACCAGTAATGCATTCAGTTATAGGATGCTCAACCTAAAAAAAAAAAAAGACATTAAGTATTGATGCTCCATAAAATATTTAAAGCATTAAAAAAATCTATTAGCAAATAATTATACCTGAAGTCTTGTGTTCATTTCAAGGAAATAGAAATTTTTTTTTGAATCAACAAGAAATTCAACAGTTCCTATTAAAAAGCGGGAAAAAAATGGAATTAATAAAGCAGAACTGCAAAGTTATGAGTTGTTAATAAATAATGTGTCCTATTTCTGCATAATCAAAAAATGAATGTATTTCTGGGTTTCAAGAAAACTTAATACCTTGATTAGAACAGAAAATTAAATTTAATATTCAAAAACTATACAAATTAAAGTGGATAATTTATAAAAAAAAAAAAGAAATAGTTAATTTAGGGTGTAAAACAAAGATTCATTATTTTTAATAAGTGCCCAATACACCAAGCAACTTTTTTTTTTTTTTTTAAATTTTCAGTCAATTAAAAGTCTTCTCCAAATGAGCTATCATGAAATAATTAAAAGAAATTTATTTCCTATTCAAAGAACAACATTTTGCTTGTTTAATATCAACATGTATTAAGGAAGTGATATATCACTCAGTTTCAGTGCTATTTCATTCACTCAACAAATTGCTGAATGATCTAAGTGGACTTCCTTGTTCATAAGTAGGATGAATGATAAGACAAGTCAAATTGGAGATGCAAAAGATTAAAGCAAATTTCAATTCAATAAGTTCTGATTCCATGATGAATAATTAGGAAATAAATTTATTAAAAACATTTATGAATTTATTAAAATAAAAAAAAAAATAAAGACTATTTTTGGAGACAATTTAATTATTAGTTTATAATAGTTTATTACTAAATTTCATTCTGAACATAACGCAATTTAATAAATAAATTATCACTCAAAGTAACACGTAAAATAACATAATATTTTCAAAGCCAATTTTTAAAAAAATTCTTAAAGAAAAAAAATGAAAACAAAATTAAATATTTCAAAATTTTTGTACATTTAATTATAAAAGATTAGAAAAATTACCAGCTGAATCATAACCAACTGCTTGAGCAAGAGCAACTGCTTGTTCTCCCATTGCTTTTCTTAGTTTTTCATCAACAAATGTGCTGAGTAAAAAATGGATACAGATTAACTTTTGAATATACTAAATTATACATAAAATTCAGGAACTATTTAAATGTTTGTTAGAGTTTTCTTTTTTATTTAAAAAAAATTCAATATATATTTCTTTTCAGAAGGTTAGAAGAGTAAAATATTTGTATTGATAATAATAGAAGCAATATAAAATAATAGTCTTTCGAAGCTACACCAAAATTAAAAATATGAGCACTTAATATTATTTAAAATTAATTACCTTGGAGCCTCTTCTATAACTTTCTGGTTTCTTCTTTGAATAGAGCACTCTCTTTCATTAAGGTAGATTCCATTCCCGAATTTATCACACAAAACCTGAAAGCAAAGCCAATAATAAAAAAGGTTAAAACTTTTTTTTTCCACATAAATCCATTAAAAATTTTTACATAATATACATACATTACATAACAATAGATATTTGATTTAATTATCATTTATCCATAAATATCACTAAGACTATGTAAAAATATATATACAATATTTAAGGATATAAATAAAATTGATAAGATAATTTCTATTAATTTTTTTCCCAGTTTGTATACACTTTTAAAATATAAGAGTTTAAATAAACTATAATTCAACAATGGATAGTATAGGATGATATATATCTGGTTTAATAGCAGAAAACAAACTGATTACTTGTTAGGGGTGCTAGTCAAACAGACACAGCATGAACCTGCTTTGAAAAATAACAGTGTGAATTTTTTATCTAGTTTTTTAATATTCTGTTATTAAAAATTTTCTTATTTTTCACTAAAATTCCTTCTAAATGACATTTTCTCCTCTATGATGGCACTTTTTTTTTTTAATCCATCTGACTTGAACAGTTGCCAATTTTTGACATTCAATGGCTGGCCTACAGAAGTAATTAAAAAAAAATAGTATTTATAAAAATTGAATACACAAATTGTTAATGTAAAAGCATATTTTTAGTAATTATTCAAGAACTGCTTAAAATCTACAGATTACTAAGACTATATAAAAACCTTAGGAAGAAGCACAAGAAAACCATAGAATTTCACACTGCACAGTATGTACACTTTTTTTGTGTGTGTGCAGAAGTATTTATTGGTGAAAACAAATTCAAAAAAATGTGCCACTTAACTATAATATTAATCATATTTTCCTCTATCTAACAAAAATAAAGATAAAAAATAATAAAATTTCTTAATTTGTTCCACTTAGTTAAGAATGTTAGTACATATTAATCTTTGGTTATTTTAAAATTTTCAGTAAAAAATGTTTTTTTTTAAATTGATTTTTTTCCTTCACTAATGAAATTTTTTATTTTATTTATATTTATTTTCATAGAATAAGTCAAGTAATTTTTTTTTTATCATAATGCTATCACACATATAACTGATATAATTTAGCCCTTTTTAATATAGTAATTTTGTTTTTTAATAAATTGTTTTTCAGCTAAAAAATAACTACTTTGTTGACAAAAGTGGAACTTACACATATAAGCGAAAAAAAAAATATATATATTGCTTACAGTTCATACATCGCTGTGGATCATGCCATACTATTTTATTTTACTTAAGAAAATTACAATTATGGATTGCAGGTAAGATATAATAGTTTATACGCAACTCTTTGAAAATAAAATTAGATATTTTAGATTTACCTGAACTTCAATATGCCTAGGATTGTCAACAAATTTTTCAACAAGTAATCGATCATCACCAAAACTAGATTGAGCTTCTTGAGTTGAAAATCGGAAACCTTCACTAAAGAACGATAAATGAAGAACAAGATGTTTAAGCAAAAACTATAATGAAAATTAACATAAATATGAATAGTTTTTGTAAGTATGCAGTATGTAAACATTTTTTTTATACTAGAAAGAAAGTTATTCAGTTCAAAATTTATAATGTAAATGGATATTTTAATAGTTATAACATTTAGCAGGCACACTAATTTGACCAATCAAAGCAACACAAATAAATGGTACTATTTTTGTATATAATTAAAAAAAATTTTTTCATTTGGCAATTATGAATAGTCAAAATTGATCATTTATCAGTTTGAAATAAAACCAATAAATACTTAAATGCTTTTTAAAAATTATCTGGATTAGGAACGTATGCAATAAAAGATGTATAGTATATATTAGAGCCAATACAGAGGCAATAATATTTATATTTCCACATATTTGTTCAATTATATGGATGACGTGTAATATAAAAAAAAAGTTGGATTTACACTTATAAAAAATATATAAATACAATTAGTCCATCTATGGAGAAGTTAGCTTAAAAATATTCCTTTAGTTTATAATTTATCTTAATTTATTCCTTCAGTTTATAATTACACTTAAAAGCACCAGATCCGAATCTTCCTTGACAGTGTATTACAAATAAAACTAGTAAATTATATTATGTAAAAAAACAAGGCATTTTTGTTTTTACATTGCTTCTTTATCATTCCATGCTATTCGCATTCCTTTGCCACCACCTCCAGCAGATGCTTTTATCATCACAGGATATCCTAAAAAACATTTATGAATTAGAAAAAACTCTTTTGATGAAATTTTATTTTAATATCCATTACAAATATTATGTAAAAATTCAGCTAAGATTTAATACAATTTCATATGTTTGTACTAAATCTAGTACAGAATAAGCATAAATTATTACAATTTTTTAATACTTTAAATAAAAAGAAATTAAAAAGTTGAGGGTGATTGTTTAATTTCATGTCATTCATGGTTAGCTGGTTTTTTCCTAACAAATTAGTATAATAATCTAGCACCTTTGATCAAAATATTGTTGAATTTATTAACTGGCTTTTCAACATTGAAAGTTTCAAAACTGGGGATATCAAATTGCTGGCAATTAAAATAAAATTGATTTTAATATTATTCTAAAATTGACTGCAGAAAATTTTAAAGTAACATTCATTAAGTTTAATAATATCATTCACTGAAGCACTTGATTAAATAAAGCCTCAGGGATTCGAGGTGAGAAAGGATAGAAATGTTTTTCCATTGTGAGTATACTATATAATGTCATAAGTTAGAAGAAATTAAGCAAAAGTTAATCAATATCTATTTAACTGATTTTAATAATAGAATAACTATTCATTTATTAATAATAATTGTTACATTTAAAAAATTGTTCATATCAATTTTAAGATATTTCGAAAAATTAATTTATGCCAGAATAAATATATTTTAATAAAAATTAACTAAATTTAAGACACCAAAATGTTTTATAAGTTTAATTTTCAAAGTTTCGATATAATAAAAATGTAACAGAAAAACAAATATTTCTTTCAAAAAACGTTACAATATTAAAAAAATTTAAATCATATTTACCAATTTCTTTAGCTATCTTCACACATTCTTCTGGTGTCTAAAAGAAAAGGACATATGCATAAAAAGAAAATACGCAAATATATAATTTAACAGGAATATTTAATAAATCAACTTTGAATTGTTTAACAAAATATTTTTTTAATAAAATTAATTTTAATTAAATAATTAGTCCATCAATATTTTTAAGTTAAAAAATTACTTTGACAACACCATCAAATCCAGGTATGGTATTCACACGAGCATTGGCAGCAATTCTCTTGCTCTCAATTTTATCTCCCATAGCTGCAATAGATTTCCAGTTTGGACCAATAAAAACTATCCCCATTTTTTTCCTACATAGTATAAAGAAAATACTATTTTTATTCTACATAATTCATTTTTAGTACAAAAATATACATTTGTAAATATAAAAAAAACCACTAACCAGTGTTTGAGCGAAGTCCATATTTTCTGAAAGAAACCCATATCCGGGATGTACCTGATAAAATTATGATTATTCATAAAAGTTTAAATATTTAAAATGATGAAAATAATTTGTATGACTATAAAATAATATACATTTTCAATCAGATACAAAAATGCAATTTGACATATTTTAGAAAAGATATGGTATCTACATTTGTAATGCATCTCTATAAAAACAACTCAAAATACTTTTAACAATTTTAATCAAAAATGCCTTAGTAAAAATGCATAAATTAAAACTAAGGAAGAGGAAATTTTAAAATCACATGAAGAACAATAAACATATCAAGAATAAAAATATTAATAAATATGTAGCATAATAACAAAATTAAAAATTGTTTTATAGAGTTAAAAATCTAAATAAAATTCAAAACAGATCATTATTTCTAATGAGATAAATTTTAGAAATCTGAAAACTTATTTTGGTATTGTATAAAAATGAAACTTCAAACATATTATTTATTTTGTTTATCGGATTATTTTATTTAAAAGTAATATAAGTTATTTAGGAGGACAAAAATTAATTTTAATAATTTAAGTTAGATGACACACTTTGCATAATTCTGCCCAGTGGAGTGCATCGGCTGGGTTTAAATATCTAAATGTATGGCAATAGACATATTTATCTAAAGTATACATTTTATGAAAATCCTCATAAAGACCCAGCATAACTGAACTTTAAAAATTAAAGAAACGGGTTTAAGGATTTAAAATATCTATCTTCTTTCATTAATATATTTATTACTGATAGGAATTACATTATTTGTGAAAGTACAGATTGGCATTTTCTTTCCTTGATATTGAATTTCTCACTTACAGCTTGAGTACAACTTTTGTGTATGACATCCAACAACTCCACGCTCAGATAACGTATGCTGAGGTTCGGGCTGGGCCTAAACACAGGCTGCAAATACCTGCCATTTTCTAACATGCAACTCAGAAGTTATAACAAAATTTGGCAGTAATATTTGAAATAGTACAGAGGCACAGTACTCTAAAATCTTTATATTATGTCCTGAAGCAGCTGAACATTGAGAATTACAGTTGCCTTTACTTTTGCGCGCATGTTTCAAAACACTACTTACTGATCTGTGCACGTTAGAGATTTACACTATACTACAATAAAAAAATAGTATATCAATAAATATTGAAAAATATATATACTTATGCGTATGGATAGTGAAAAGCTAAGGAAGTATGAATGTGCCACCATCAGCTGAGCGTGCTATGCACAAATGCAATAATGTAAAAGGAGCTTAAATCTCATGAAAGACAATCACTCTAGGCCCAGATAGTCTGTACTTTTATAGACGCGTGTTAGATTCTGATAGAAAATACAATTATTACTATTTATTCTTAATATATACTTTGCGGTTTATTTACATCAAATCCATTAAAATGAAAAAAGTATTATGATGTGGAAATAATGTAAATTTCTCCACACAACAGTTATTTATTTGTTATGAATAAATTATTTTAATTAAATAACAAAAATCAACATCATTTTTCAATTAATGAGGAGTAAATTATAAACTTGTATTGCATTTTGTTCAACATACTTTGCCTTTATAGGTCTACAGATGATATACACCTTCTGCATGCCCATAACCTTTCAAAATTTCTTAACTCCTCAATAATTAAAATGTAAGTACAAATATCAAATAAGATGATGCTTGTCGACCAAAATGCATAGCACATAGTAGTGGAAATTACTAGGAGTGGAAATGTATATTTATTAGTTTTCTTTTTATTTCTCATATTAATTTTCCTGCAAATTGTTCTCTTTTGGCATTTCTAAATATTTCGCTGGGAGAAAAAGAAAAAACAAGCAGAATTACAATATGGATTATTTATTAAACATGTCATATTGCTATAAAATATGTTCCTTATTTGTTCTACGACACTGAATTATGCATGTTTTACAAGGCAAGAAGGCACTACAAGCAAAACTTCGCTAATTAATATTTCATTAATGCATCAGATATACATATAATAAACAAAATATTTAAAAATCAAATTTCAGAATGGTAAATATACTTATAGCCATATTATTATTTGTAGAATTTCATATTAATGTAATAATATTATATGTTTATAAACTGACATGTGAGAATAAAAATTTTCGAAAATATCTGAAATAAATAACCAGAATCTGATTGCACTGAGCATAAAGCATTGAATCAACAAACATCCTTCATGTTTGTTGCCTGCAGTTTTTTAACACCCCAGATTTGTGGAGCAT
>BPLR01004603.1:0-17174 GCA_021605095.1 Caerostris extrusa
TTTATTAACGTCTTTCTGACACATCATCATACAATACAGATAACTTTCTTTAGTACACTTCTCCATTACTAGAATGTATTCCCGTCATTTGACATTTTATTCATATAAATAAAATGTCTTATATTATAATTAAATAAAAAAGAAAAATTGTTTATGAAGTTGTATTTCTAATTGATATTTCATTTAATTGAAAATTTATTTAATTTTAATAACTTTAAATTTGTTTTAAATGTTTCAGGACCAGAGCTACCTGGCGACAGGCATGATGCGTTTACGAAAGGTGCTTGCCTCTCAAAATTCGACAACGATACCAAATCAATAGATTCTTTTATCTGGAATACCATTTGTTTGACTCTTGAGGAGGGTGTGAATCACAAAATACTATGCTAGGAAATTCGTTACGAATTGTGCTTAAAAAATATTGTACCCATGTGATAGGACATCCATGGTGAATCCTGGTTAATACTGAATCTGCTACGTACTTGCTGTTGTAGTGGGGAATGACCTCAGGTTAAAGTGTCCGTCATTGGAAAACGTTTTCACTGTTTTTGAACTAATAAAATTGATTTACTAATAAGTGCATAAAATTTTTATTATTTGTCTATTGAAATAAAATAAAAAAAAAAAAAATAAACCTTCGTAATTGAATACGTTTAAAAAAAAAGCTTTATTTATATAGCATCTCGTTGAAAATTGGTAAATGGCTAATTTTATTATTGTATGTATGGGTTTTTTTTTTTTTTTAATAATAGTAATAATAATATGCAAGACGAAGAGAGATGGTAATAAAATTAAAAACCTTTTTTTCAACATAATTATTTACCTTTTAAAAAAATTTTGTAATCAAAATTTCGGATTGAAAGCCCTTTTTTTTTAAAATAATTTAGTCTCTTTTGTTTGTCTTTTCGAACGATCAAATTATTTTACTTTCATTGTTTTTTAAGAATTACACAAGCAGTATAAATTTGAAAAGTTAAAATTATCCATTATTATTTTTGGGTAAATTTTGAATTAAATTGTAATTATATTTAAATTTAGAGAAATTGTTTTAGAAGTATATTAATATACTAACAGTAGCTTTTTTTAATACCTAGTGAATCGTTATTTATTTTTATTATTATTATTTTTTAATTTCTGGTGATTTAACACTAGAATAGCAGTCAGGAAGCAAATTCAACGTTACCTAGGGTGCTCCATCACCGTTTTTTCCTCGACATTTAAGAGGGTCCTGATGGCCGAGTGGCTAGCGCTCTGGCGCTCGGTACCACAGGTTTCGAGTTTGAGTCCCGGCGGTGACATAGGTGTTTGTAGTGGTTCGGAATCCACTTTAAACTGTTTGTCCCGGTCTGTTTAGCCTAAAGTGTGCACAAGATGACCGTAGAGCGCCAAACAAAACCTGTACATTTAAAAGGAAAAATCCCAGATGGACTATCGAGAGGAAAATTTCAATTCCTTTCCCTTCATTTTATAATTTCTTTATTTTTAGGAACTTAATCACTAAATGACAGTAATACTACTGTGCCCAAAAAGTAAGACCAATTATTTTTTATTTTCAAAAACTCTTTATTTATTCTTCCAAATTTATTTCATCGCCTTCAAAGTAATCCCCTCCGGACACAATGCACTTTCGGAAACTTTTTTTCCAATCCTCAATGCATACTAAAAAGTCATCGGCAGGGATAGCCTTCAAAGCCCACCGGCGATTCACGTTGAATCTCCTCAATCGACTCAAAACGGTGTCCCCGAAGTGGTCTTTGGAGTTTAGGGAATAGCCAGAAATCGCATGGTGTGAATACGGTGGTTGTGGAAAGATGTGTGTTTCATTTTTGGCGAAAAAGTTACGAAGAATCAATGCAGTGTTAGCTGGCGCATTCAGTGTTTTCGGTACCAATCGAGATTTGACGGGGGTGAGGCTAAAATGGAATTGGCCGATCCTTTTGAAATTCCAACATCATCAGCAAGGTTTCTAATTGTAAACCGACGGTTTGCAAGCACCAAATCTTCAATTTTTTGGACGTGAGCTTCGTCGGTTGTGGTTGATGGTCGACTAGAGGGCTCTTTGTGTTATACGCGTTCTCTGCCTTCTTTGAACTGTTTATACCACTTCTAAACATTTCTTTCCGATTTAGAAATGCTCACCGAATGCCTTCTGCAACATTCTATACGTTTCTGCAAACAAGATTTAACCTATTATGTTTCTATGTTTCAAACAAAATTTAATGCAAGTTCTTTGCTATATTACTTCAGACATTTCAAAAATCGCCGGAAAACGTTTCAGCGTCTCACAAAGCCAAGCGTAATTCAAACACTAATGAATATTTTGACGTCAAATTTCACAAAAATGTCAAGGACAGTGCCAGCAACCTAAAAATTAAATTCCATAAGCCCCTGGAATTTTAAATTTAAAATTGGTCTTACACAGTAGTACACTAGTTTGCTTTTAAATCTTCAACATTGCACGCAACAAATGATAATCACTGATGAAAGGAAAAAAATGCCTTGTTTGAAGCGATATTTTGTATTAAGAATTTTTTACTGCAAAAAAATAATTTTAAAAAGAAATATTAAATTTGATAATATTAAATAAAACTAAAATGAACTGTTCGCTGGATTGTTTTATCCGCAGCTTTCATTTAAAGAAGTATTAAAATCACCATTTACAAGGAGTTTATGTATGTTTATTATATAGATGTTGGATATATATATAGAGAGAGATTTTTATTATTTTATTGCATGTTATTAGGGATGTTTATTATAGAATTCTACACCTCTAAATGTATAAAAAAAAAAAAAAAATTTTGTGTTTGCATTGCTTTAGATTCTGTGTGTGTATGGCTTAGATACATTTAATATAAATATTATATTATAAATAAATAGTTTTCTCTGGTAACTGATAACTTCAAAAATAACTTGATATTCATCTTAAAAAATTACCAAAGTAAATATTGTAATGAAAATTGCTGAAATTTTATTCTCTGAAAAGCATAGATATTTAAAATATTTTTTTTTAGCAAAATGAGCAGCAATTCAAAGACTTATATATAAATGATGAATGGTGATGCAAGATATAAAATATATAATAAAATACATAAAAAATTAAAAAATATTTGTCAAATGATTAGTGTGATGTATGTGTTTTCTTGATTCTAATAGCATACGACTAGTTCGTTTCTTTCCACGATTCTATTCCTTCGAATTTCCCTCCCTATTCTAGGTTTCCTTCGGTTTGCAAGGACAGTGCCAGCAACCTAAAAAAAAAAAAAAAAAAAAAATTTAAATTCCATAAGCCCCGGGAATTTTAAATTGAAAATTGGTCTTACTTTTTGGACACAGTAGTATAATCATCTATACAAAAAGCACCTTAATTTCATATTCATTATAAAAATGTAAAAGTTAATAATTAGCTTATCACAGTCTAAAAGAAAAAAATATATGAAAACAGGATGTAATTTACAGCAGAAAAAGCCCGCTTTTTTTCGTATTAATTATCATAACAAATAATATTTAATGAATTGTTATGAGATTAAACACTAAAAATTAATTTAATCTGAACATTTGTATAAAATAATTTTTAAAAAAATTATGTCAAATCGTAACAGTTGTCTTATTATGTACCTAAATTACATCAGAATTACAGGTGCTAATTTACTACGTAATTTACATCTGAGTTACAAATGTAAATTAGTTATGTATTTAGACAAGAATTTCTATTTTAGGAATTTTGAATTTTTTTTTTTCGACCCGAAAACTGCGTAACTAATTTATAATAGTTCGCTGAATTTATAGTGTTTCCGAAGCACACTGTTTATTACTGGTTTTTACAGGATGCAACCAGACACATTTTGGGAATGTATATGCAGCGGTGATAATATGGTTATAATCTCTTACTGCTTTAAAGAAGCAATCCAAAACTATCCATGTAGTAAATTGTAAAATTCCTTATAATATATATTATAAACGGGCCTCAATGGCCGAGTTTCTAGCGCTCGGTGCCACATGTTTCGGGTTCGAGTCCCGGCAGTGCCATAGATGTTTGTAGTGGTTCGGAATCCACTTTAAGCCGTAGGTCCCGGTCTCCTAAGACTGTAAGAGCGTCATGGAGCCAAAGTCAGACTTCTACCTACGGGTGCTCCATCACAACAGAAGCGGCTTCCTTCACCTTCAACCATGAGTACATATGGGCTCGTGGGCTTGGCCTAGATGTCTGCCAAGTGGGATAAGAAACAACAAACAATATATTATAAGCAATTACAATTTACAATAATGAGAATCTCATCATTCAAAATAATTTTCATCTGATCGTTAGCGGTTTCTGGTTTATTTGGCTTAAAATTCTTCACCTTTTCGAACATCTGACACCGATATTCATAACTCAGAATGTGCGATAAATCTATATCTCCTATATTTATAGCACCAGCAATAGTATACTGTTGGTTGGAATGCGAATCCGTAACGGAAACTTAATTATTTCTTTCACGGCATTCCATTTCCTTTTTGAGAAATATCAGCAATTTTTCAATGTTTTCATCAGAAGAATAAATGTTTATCAGATTAAATTCAAAAGTAATATCGGGTGGCAAAATTTTCAATAATACAGAAATTAACATTGAACCATAAGCTTCCGGTTTCACATCGAGGGATTTCAAACTGCGAACAGGATTAAGATTTAAAAGTTTGTTGATATGAGTGTGTATTATTATATTATCAATTGCGTTTAGTGTATTTCCATGCAAATAAGATTTAAAACAATTAAACTTTTCTACTTTCGATAGAAGTATATTGTTGTGAACAGCTACCTTAAAGGAATTCCAATAGCTATTCCATTGCATACTATTGCTATTAAATTTAGAAATAGTTAATTTAGGTAAGCGTACAATTTGTTTATTATAATTCATAGATTCATTACTGCCTGTCACACTTCCGTTTTCGGCCTAAACTTAGCTTTTATTTTGTTCTTTTAATTTTCTTTAAATTCTGGATTGCCAAACATTTATTTTTTGATGTATTCCTATTGGGTGTGAAATTCTGCTTCAAAGGAATCTGTATCTAATAAATCTTCAACTTCTAAGTCTGACTTATTTAACTCTTCTGATTTAATATTTAACAAATTTAAATTTTCTTCTAAAGTGCATTCATCGATATTTGAGTCATTAATCTCACCTTCTACTTTATTCAACAATTTGGTAATAGCAGTTCTTATAACTTTCCTCTTCAATTTTAATTCATCTATCTTTCAAATAATAATAACTATTATTTTCCTACATTGAGCAGTCTTCGTTCTTGCAAACTTCAACCAAAATTAATCCAGTAATAAATCCTTATTAGTATCCATTTTTTTTTTTTTTTTCCAAAAGCAATTTTTTTAAATATTTATTTTTAAAAGTACAATGGAATTCTGGCAGAACACATAAATATATATATATATATATATATATATTTTTTTTCTTTTCGGATTCTTAATTTAGGATTCATGATGATGCGATGTTTCTTTTTCTCGATTGCTCGTACATATAAAGGAACAAACATTGTTTAAATTCAAAAACATTTTATTTAAATAGCAGCATAATTTAAACACTCTGTCAAATTGTTACATATAAAAAAGGAACAAACATTTGTTTTTCTTTTTTTCTAAAGACTAAACATGACTATCTACCACTGAATTTTAAGATCCAAAAAAGAATTTTATAGTTAATTGTTTTTTAATTTTACCCCTAAATTCAAAAACATTAATGTGTTTTTATTTTGTAAATAGGAGCAGCATAATCGGCCTAATGACACTATTGTCAAATTGTTAGCAGTATTTTTAAAAGGGTGTGTTGAATCTTACATACCTAGATTTTAAAAGAAAAAAATTGTTAAAATGTTATATGATTCACAGATTTCGACATAGGCTATAGTGACATCACTGATGCCATAATTGTTGTGACATTTTTAAAAAATAATATTTATGGATATTCAATTAATCGTTTTTTTAGGATAGAAAATGGGATGTTAGGACAAATACGAAACGAGATTTGTTTAGGGTCTCGCAAGACTCTATTAAAGCATCGGTGGCACAACCATCGTTTGTTGTAAAATCATTTGCTGCAGAAGAAAATAAAAACTGAATAGACTTATAAATTTTTACAAATTTTATAGATTCTTGTCAAAATATAATAGAACAAAATTGAGAAATACAGGTTTTACATAACGCTTTTGTAGGATAATTTATCTGCATTAATGAGAATTAGCAGGTTTTTTTAGCGAGTACCACTGCTAAAAATTTCTTCCTATATCCAAAGACAAAATTCAACTGTTGTTCTAATGCAGCTGGCAATACAGAGACTCTTAATCTACACACATACAGTTAACATACATACAAAAATTCACTACATTGACCGACATCTAGCGTCGAAGGCGAGTACTACTGCTAAAAGTAACCATTGGTTTTTCATTTCGTCAATTGGAGTTGACTGCTAATTCTCATCTATGCAAATAAATTATCCTACAAGAGCGTTATGTAAAACCTGTACTTCTCAATTATTTTGCAATATATTTTCACAGGAATCTATAAAATTTGTAAAAATTTATAAGCCTATTCAGTTTTTATTTTCTTCTCCGGCAACTGATTTTACGACAAACGATGGTTGTGCCACCAATGCTTTAATAGAGTCTTGCGAGAACCTAAACAAATCTCGTTTCGTATTTGTCCTAACATCCCATTTTCTATCAAAAAAAAAAAAAAAAAAAACGATTAATTGAATATCCATAAATATTATATTTTAAAAATGTCACAACAATTATGGCATCAGTAATGTCACTATAGCCTACGTCAAAATCTATGAATCATATAGCATCTTTTAAAATCTGGGTATGTAAGATTCAACACACCCTTTAAATAGCTGTTAACACAATTAATGTACTGTCGATTTTCGGGTTAACGGAGTACCTTGGGCCCGAAGGGGCCTTAAACTCCTGTCTGAGATTAGAAAACATGGGAAGTAAAGTATACATGACTAATTAAAGGTACCTACAAGTAGCGGGGTTAGCACTATTGGCGAAGGGGGAAGAGTTATAAATCATGAGCTGCATGACGAGAGTTGTTTACTCCACTGCATGGTTTAGAAGGGTTAGACACTGGACTGGCTGCTACAATGAAAAGGATCACAACGGAATTTAAATCCTTGTTGTAGGGAATATTTCCTCGGGAAGTTTCAGGCTCGTTTTGTGGGGTAGACGACGATTTAAGTTTTTACAAAGCTCCATGGCTGTAAACTTCTATCTTGTTGTAGGCCTTTGGAGATATGATGAGAAAGCATGGCTATGATAAAGTGGTAAAGGCTAATAGAAATCTTGCCCAAATATTTCTTTTTTTTTCAAAAACTCTTTATTTATTCTTCCAAAATTATTTCATCGCCTTCAAAGTAATCCCATCCGGGCACAATGCACTTATGCCAAATATATATACGATATGGGTTCATTTTTGGCGAAAAAGTCACGATGAATCAATACAGTGTGAGCTGGTGCATTCAGCGTTTTCGGTACCAATCGAGATTTGACGCGTTTGAGGCCCAAAATGGAATTGACCGATCCTTTTGAAATTCCAACATCAGCAGCAAGGTCTCTAATTGTAAATTGACTGTTTGCAAGCACCAAATCTTTAATTTTTGGACGTGAGCTTCGTCGGCTGAAGTTAATGGTCGACCAGAGGGCTCTTCGTCTTCAACATTCTATATGTTTCCGCAAACAAAATTTAATGCAAGTTCTTTGCTCAATTAATTCAGACATTTCAAAAATTGCCGAAATCATTTTTAGCGTCTCACAAAGCCGAACGTAACTCACACACTAATTAATATTTTGACGTCAAATGTCTCACAGGTGTCAAGGACAGTGCCGGGAACCTAAAAAAAAAAAAAAAAAATTGAAATTCATAAGCCCCTGGAATTTTAAATTGAAAATTGGTCTTACTTTTTGTACAAAGTAGTACATTAGTTTGCTTTTAAATCTTCAACATTGCACACAACAAATGATAATCACTGATGAAAGGAAAAAAAAAATGCCTTGTTGGAAGCGATATTTTATATTAAGAATTTTTTACTGCAGAAAAATAATTTTAAAAAGAATATAAAATTTGATAATATTAAATAAAACTATAATGAACAGTTCGCTGGATTGTTTTAACCGCAGCTTTCATTTAAAGAAGTATTAAAATCACAATTTACAAGGAGTTTATATATGTTTATTATATAGATGTTGCATATATATATATATATATTGTTCTAATGCAGCTGGCAAACACTTAGACAGCTTGGTCTTGGATGCCTTAATGCAAGCGCTGTACAGACGTACTCACTTTGCATTACCCAGGGGCGCGTGTAACTTGAAGATAAGCTACGGACGCGGAGTAACAATGTCCCCGCAACGCTCTACGATCCTATTAGGACCGGGACCTACGGTTTAAAGTGGTTTCCGAACCACTACAAACATCCATGGCACCGCCGGGACTCGAACCCGAAACCTGTGGTACCGAGCGCCAGAGCGCTAGCCACTCGGCCATTCAGGCCCCTGTTGCATCTATATACAGAGAGAGATTTTTATTATTTTATTGTATGTTATTAGGGATGTTTATTATAGAATTCTACACTTCTAAAGGCATAAAAAAAAAAATTTTTGTGTTTGCATTGCTTTAGATTCTGTGTGTGTATAGCTTAGATAACATTTAATACAAATATTATATTATAAATAAATAGTTTTCTCTGTTAACTGATAACTTCAAAAATAACTTTTAATATTCCTCTTAGAAAATTACCAAAATAAATATTGTAGTAAAAAATTCAGAAATTTTATTTTCTGAAAAGCATAGATATTTAAAAATGCTTTTTTTTTTTTTAGCAAAATGAGCAGCAATTCAAAGACTTAAATAAATGAATAATGTTGATGCAATAAATATGATGTTGATAAAATATATAATGATGTTGATAAAATATATAAAAAAATTAAAAAATATTTGTCAAATGATTAGTGTGATGTATGTGTTCTCTTGATTCTAATAGTATACGACGGGTTTTGCACTTTGCAGAAACGGGCAACCAGAGTTCACTTTTCCCATGATTCCACATTCTTGCCGTGACGTCACGTCACTTTGATGTCACCATGACGTCAGTTTCAATTGGTGCTAAGGAATAATTAATTAAGATCGTTCATTTGGTTCTGTACCTTGATGTGTGAAACATCACATGTATAATTACGCTGCTATGGATATGCATGTAATGCAAAATGTAAGTTAATAAATTTTTTTTAATGTTTATTGTATTTGATTATTAAGAATATACATGTCCTTAGTATGATAATTAATATAATTTTTTATAATATTTGTATAAACAAAGAAAGAGCATCTTCCAATTTAGGCTCAAAATTAATTTTGCTATATACTTCTGTAAAGTTTATTGTTTTTTGATTATTAAGATTAATATTGTTTTTGATTAATGATTGTTCTTGTTATATTAATTAATATGATTTTGTATTTTCTATAATAATTATATAAACAAGTTAAACGCTTCTTCATATTTAGGCTTAAAATTATTTAATCTACTTTCTAACTAGGTATATATCTGTATTTATATATTGTAACATTTTATTTGAACTTATGAGGTTAACTTTTGTATTTTTTTTTTTTTTTTTTTTTTTTCTCCTTATTAGACCATGTTTGAGTCATCTAATGATGTGGACAGACAAGCAGTCTATATTCTAGATCCTCCAATAACTATTCCTGCATCTCTAACAATGACTACATTTGCTGCTTTGCATACTAAGAATATAAATATACCGAAAAGAAATTGTGTTGGAGGTGCTCCAGTAAGTATTAAATTTTTAAAATGTGAGGTTTGTAAACGAAGTTATTCTTCAAAATCTTCCTTTTCTAATCATTTAAAAAGGTTTAAATGTCTTCAACCAGGTAATGATACATATCCTGCTGTAAAAGATGAAATTAACAATACTGTGAGTAATATTAACAATACTTCAACATCACTTTTGAGTGCAGAAATTTCTAAAAAAATAATTTATCCCAGAAAATGTTTAAATTGTGGTAAATTTTATAAAAATAAGTCTACCTTTTCTCACCATAAAAAAAAAATTGTAATGAGAATTGTAATAAGAACTGTGAAGTCCATTTTTGTGTTTATCCTGAATGCAAAGAAGTTTTTAATAATCTAGGATTGTTAAATAAACATTTAGTTGATAAACATAATATTCTTGAAGTTAAAAAATTTTCATTTGATTCTATGGCAAATTTCCAAATATGGTTGGAAGCCGAAAGTTCATCCACATTTACATTTTTCCGGAAATTAAATGGTAATTTAGTAAGAGGAAATAAAATTTTTCATTATTATTCTTGCCAATTTTACAATCCATATTATCAATCAAGGTCAACATTATGTTTTAGAAATAAAAAAGGAGTTATTCCCGCTAGTTTAAATTGTCCTGTTAAAATTAATGTCTGCGAGGAAAAAGGATTAGTGTTTGCAACTTATTACCCTATTCATAATCACCATACTGGATTTCATAATACCAAATACCAACGATTCAAAGATAGTACTCGTAATTTAATAAAATCATATTTATTACTTTCATTTCCTATTGTACAAATACAAAATTTAATTCGAGGCAATGTAGGTTTTCGTGGTCATCGCTGTTTTGTTCCTTCAAAAGAAGCATTTATATCAAGGAGAAGCATTCGTACATATTATAGAAGGCTCCAAAATTCCGTACGTCCAGAAAATGATGCTCTTTCAGTTATGTGCAATGTAGAAAGATTAAAAGCTGAAGAATATAATCCAATTTTATTATTTAAGCCTCAAAACTCTAAAACTTTGTATGGACCACCTGGCTTGGATGCCTTATTAAATAGTGATAAATCTTTTGCCCTTGGCATACAAACCGAAACTCAAAAGGAAATGTTGATAAAGCATTCCTATAAGATAATTTGCATTGATTCTACCCATGGTACTAACCGTTATGGCTTTTATCTTCTTTCAATACATATTCAAGATGAATATGGCCAGGGCTATCCAGTAGCACATTTTATTTGTAATTATTTAGATTATGACACTCTGGTAACTCTATTCAATAGTTTAAAATGTAGAATTTCAAACCTTAGGGTGTATAATGTCATGACTGATGATGATAATGTCTGCTATACAGCATTTAATTCTGTTTTTGGCCCTAACCTCAATCATTTATTATGTAAATGGCATGTATTTCGTGCATGGAATAGACAACTGGCATGTAAAGTTCATAGTAATGATTTACGTAATATTTTAAGAAAAAAACTGAAGAAAATTTTAAATGAAAAATGCCACTCAAATTTTAAAACTTTAATTTCAGAATTTATAAATGATACCTCTGTTAAAACTCACACATTTATTCAATATTTTCTAGACAATTATTATAATAGACTTGAACTTTGGGCAGCTTGTCTTAGGCAATTTCCACATGGTTTTACTGATACCAATAATTACTGCGAAACTTTCCATAATCAGTTAAAATCCGTTTATTTTCAGCGTAAGTTCAATAGACGCATTGATAACCTGATAGAAACTCTTTTAAACATGGAGAGGGACAGATTTTTAAAATATATGTGTAATATAAACAATAATTTTCCTCTACAAAATAATTCTATGAATAAAATTAAAGCCAGTTATGATAAGGGAATTAAAATAGCAGATGGAGATGTTATTCAAATAAATAGTAATTCTTGGGAAGTTAGATCTCAATCTAATAAATTAAGTCTTATACTGTACAGTTAATTAATAAAATTTGTCCTCTTTTAGACCACTGTTACATAAAATGCAGAGCACTTAAATGTATACCACTATGTAGTCATCAATATAAATGTAATTGTAAAGATGTAAATAGTTTATGTAAACATATTCATAAAATTCATATACTATCTATTAACACAAGAATGCAAACTGTTAGCAATTTCAGTGGTGATAACTTTGTAGAAACACCTAACGATTTTACAACGAACTGTAACAAAGAGGTTAGTCATGTATCTAAAACAGAAGAGTGTAAACGATTATGTATTAAAATAATGGAATTAATTGAAACCCCAAAAGTTGAAGAATTAATGCTTGACACCGTACTGAGTTCCCTAAACACATTGGTAGCTGGAATGCAGGGAGCTGTAAATGTAAAAACTGATCCATTACGTATTGATCCACATTCGTATGTTCCACCCAATAAAAAAATTGAGGCTCAAATACAATTTTTTCAAACATCCAAGAAACGTAAAAGAAACATTTCATTTTCTAATTCTAATAAAAGATTACGAGTATCTAATTCAGAAAATATTGATGAACCTATTCTAAATTCCAATATAAAACAATCAGATTCAATTTCAGGGGAGAACAAATCATGTTTGCATGTTAGTAATAGTGTGTTTTCCAGATTAAAAGAAGATAAATTTTGTAATTCTGACAATACAATATTGAAAATGGATAATTGTACCATTTCATTTTACATGCTAAAATCGCTAGCTCCGTATATTACTCTGGAGGAAGAGAAACAAATGAAAACAGTGTCGCCAGATTTCAGGAAAGGTTGGCTCTATGATACAATTGCAGATTCTTTTTTATTCAAGTTAACTGAAAATTCGACAGATTTTAAAGTTATTGGTTCTTTAGATTCTTATATATTTCAATCTGGGAGAAACATTTTAAATTTTTCTTGGATTAATGATGTATTAAAAACTAATTTCTTGTTAATTCCAGTAAATATAAATTGCCATTGGACATTAATTATAGCAGATGTAAAATGTAGAACGTTTGAATATTATGATCCGTTAGGTAATGCTCCAAATGATGCTGTTAGGGTTTTGCTACAAAAATGGTGTTTACTTTTAAAAGATATATCAAATTCTAGCAGTCATTGGCAAATAACTTTTCCAAATCATTGTCTTCAAAAAGATGATTTTAATGTTGGTGTTTATATCTGTTATTATGCACATCAGAAAATAAATAAATTATCTTTAATGCAGGAATGTAATACTTACTTATTTAGAGAATATATGTATAAAAAAAAAATCACAGGAATGTTATAAAATGCAATAAAATTAAAAGTATCCAAATAATTATAATTCAATAGAAGAGCAAGATATTGAGGGTTTTTTTTTTTTTTTTGTTGTTGTTCGTGATTATGGATCAACTCTGGCGTAGTTCAAGAAGCTGACATCTTTTTGTAATAATTTGTATATGTACTCCTCTTTAATATTTTTGTATCTGCACTCATTAAAGCATTTTTAAAAAAAAATAAATATCTAATTGAAATTAATGTGTGTCTGTGTGTTCTTTTATCAGTATATATGAATTTGTTTCAACATACATGTAAAAAATGATTGATTGACAAATAAAAATTTGATTTACCATTGGTGTTAATATTATCTTGCAATAAATTACATTAATATATTACAAAAGAGGATAAATACAATTGAACTACATAATTCATTTAATTTCAAATAAAATAAAAAGTTTTATTGTGATGATAATGAAAATTATCTAATGTCTGGAAAGGATTTTAGGTAAATTAAATCACATGAAAGAATATGTACAGATAAGAATAAATATATAACTATCCAGTTTAAACTTGATGAATTTATTGCATTAAGTAGGCGACAAATAAAATATACTTAATAAAATTAGAATGTTATACACTTATTAATAAAGTATATAGTTAAGAAATGTAATTGTTTGACTCAAATTAAGATTATATTTTATTTGCAAAATATTTTTTCTGCTATGAAGTTGGGAATCAATCAACTTAAAGATTAAAATGTGGGTAGTAATTTTTAAAATAATTCTTTTCTAAATAAAAAATATTTTATTACAGAAAATGTATTCCATAATTATAAAAATTGCCCATTTTAAGCATTCACCTGTATATTGATTAATAAGATATTGAAAGTAGTTCTTAGTCCCTAAAACTTAAATGTAACTCATTTTGAAAATGCTTATTACTCTCTGAAATAGATGTGCTTAAGGAATTCATACTATTTCTGTAGGCAGTGATAAAATGCAACATTTTTTTCTACCTAAGTTAGTTAAGAGTCTGAGAAGATATTCATATAAAAACCATTAAAAATTTAATACATTCAGAACCATTTCAAAGATGTTAAAAGCATAATTCTGTTACACTTAAATGAAAAATGTGAACTAATCAGAAATTATAAAGAATTTACTTATGCAAGCTGAGATTTAGCAGCCATGAAATGAATAATTGGAACTGTTATCAAATTTGATTTCTAATAAAAAAATGTATTTCAATAAGGGGTATGACCAGACATTTTTTATTTCCAACGGCAAGAGAAAATGACAAACTCTTACGGGACCAAAACACACACAAGAAAACAATAAAAGAAAGACCCTTGATCTTTCTAGAAGACCTCAACATTCTAAGATATTCTTAGAGGAGGGTGCTTCATATGACCCGATATCTTGTATGGCAGTGCTTGAATCCGACAGCAAAACCACCTTGTTGTGAAGGTGTAGGGGGTAAGTTGCTGCACAGCCCCACAAATAGCCATTACTTTTCATCGAAGGCGGTTGTTTGTTTTCTGACAGGAACATAGAAAGAAAAATTGGAAGAATATATTCCTACTCCGATATTTGGTGAATGTCCAGTCAAGGAGCCATCTGTATAAATATGTAACCGTTCGGGGTAGCGGATATGGATGGTTTCAAGGGCTAGGATCTTCAAGCTGACTCTTAAGATTTGATTGAGCAAGATTCAGATTAGTAGTTATCTCGATACGGTTCAAGAAATTTGGAGTTTCAAAAATCTGAACATTTCCCTCGTCAATTTCCAGATCTGCTCTCTAGTCAAAAACCAATTCGTGTTTTCAGATGCCCCTGTTTATTTTCATATCAATCCCAAAAGACATTTCAATTCCAGTCATCCTTTCATAGGAATAAGAGCCCTCACCCCAATAATTGTCTGAATGATCTACTTTTTGTAAAAAGCAGCATTGAAACGATGGGAGTAGTCTTTACCGCACCCATGATCAATTGACCAGACATCTAGAAGGCAAGGAATCAAAGACTTGTAGAACTGAGCTTTCCAGTTGCTACTCTACGTGATTCGACTGAGTGCTCTCTTACGAGTTCATATACAATAAGAAGCATATGTTACCATTTAAGAGAAAACATGCAATATTTTTAAAAGGAATTGTTAAACAATGCCAACATATAGCTTTAAGAAGGTAGCGGTTAACTGAGAGAGATTTCAGAACATGTGTTATAGCATCTATCACACTATCAATGATCCGACACGTAACGAGGAGACAAATGACAGTGAAAATCTGGAGTTATAGATTGGGGAACCGTTATAAATCTCCTTTGTTTCAGAGGAAGGAGACAATTGCACGTAAAAGAGGGGCTTCGGCTCCCTGGTTCTGAATTTAGTCATCCGGCAACTTTAATTAAGGGGAATTCGAGTGCTCGGCCTCAACGTCTTCTTCGGGAGTATGACCTGGGAGTCCGTGGATCACGACTTTAATACGTCAGTCCTTTTGTAACATTAAAGGCTTGAAATGTGTCCCGTCACTTTCAAGAATTTGGGACAGACTCCTGTATTCGGACTCGTTCTCTATGGTAATTTTCAGAAAATTGCCTGAGAACTTAGCCTGAATACTAGGCACCTTCACGCGTAATTGATTAAGTGTATTCCACTATTTGCCCTTAGAGGAGACAAAAATAGTGGGATCCTACTGTCTCTTTTGAATTGTGGAGGATTCACTTTTAGATCAATTTTAGATTTAGGATTCAGCTTTGTTAGGGGTGTTAGTAGGGGACAAAGCAACCATATTTACAAGCTTGGATTCCTTTTTTGAGGTGACTGTTGTGAACCCTCTTCGTCATCAGACGTCTGAGTCTTTCTTTTGTGAGCAGTAACGGATATGGTCTGCTCGGGTAGTACTGATTCGGATGTTGGAGCGGACTCAACGGCTGCGATGAGGGCTCCTGCAATTCCTTAACTTTTTTGATTACCATGTTTGATTGTACATCGTATATAATGCCCTGTTCGTTCAGCGGCGGGCTCTCCGGAGAAAGTAGTTCCGGTGGACCGGATGAAGTTTGATTCATCAGAAATTTTTATTATTTAAATTATATATGTAGGATTTGTTTGTGTGGTAATCAGCAGGCGGCGACACTTCACGTTGCTTGTCTTTGACAGAGCCTGTTTACAACGTGGGGGAGTATTCAACTTTGAACTCTGACCCCACGAGAAGGGGACAGGACCCCGTAGATGAAGAAGGAAGAGAACGCTAGCAGGAGCGATTGGGGAGGCTGCGTCAAGCAGCGAGAGAATGTATTTATCCCTTTAATTAATTGTCAATGTAAATATCATTGTAAAATATAATATTAAATGGCTTTATTTAAAGTAACGTCCCGTTACTGTGTTTTGTATGTCAAATCCCCTAGACACCCACTGCAAAGTCCAGGTATTGTTAGACTGGTAGAGAAGTCTAACAAAACTGTAGGTTCGACCAGGGATGAATCTATTGACCCGGTGTAAATCTACATATATAAAATATACTTTAAAATAATAGAGTAATGGTGTATTGATTGTTTGTATAAGACAATGTATTCTCCCCGAGAGTAGAAAACTCTAACACAAGTATAAGTCTCAAAAATTCTGTTTAAATTATGAGCGAGGTCGTAACACGTTCTCACCCAATGATAGCTAGAACCGGACTAACTGGGAAAATCTGGGAACCATTTCATTTGATAGCGGGATCTTTCGGTTGACATCTGGGATCTTTCATGGAGCCCTTGACTTAAGTTGTATTTCTTTCAGGGGACTCTCACCCCAATCATTTCTATTGATTGGCCCTGATCTAACTGGAAATCACTTAGTTTGCCATCCGACAATTCTATGATTCAACGCCAAGTCTTAGGTTCCCTTATGATTAAACGCCTTATTGTTTGGTTCCTAGTTGTAGTTGCATTGTTTAAATAAAAATTAAACCTTTTCTTAAAATTGTCTGTTTCAGAAGCGGGATCAGAATTTAACACTTTCAGAAATGGCATGTATCATTTCGAAGAGACCTAATTTCTGTTTTCGCTTAATCTTATTTTTTGGAAGGATCATTATGATCATTATCCATAGAAACTTTGACTATGTCTACAAGCATGATG
>BPLR01004604.1:0-135457 GCA_021605095.1 Caerostris extrusa
AGCTCGAACTGAAGAAAATGATGTTGTTTTCTCTTCGTTCTTTGGTGAATAAAAGAAGTTGCATCTTGTAGATACGATGAAGAAAGAAAGAAAAAAAAAAAAGAACCGCTACTTGTGAATCATAAATAACGTCGCCAGAGTGTGTTTGGGTGGAATCGGATGGAACTGCAGAAATCTTGATGGTGTTTTGTGGAATTATAAAGCAAGAATAAGATTATGGGTCATTCAGTGAAAATGGTTATAGATTTATTTACGAGTGGCGTAGATTGAGGGTGAGAACTGAATTTATCTAGATGCAAAATAATGCCGCTCCTGCTTAATTCCCACTTGACATGATGCTTGTGTTTTCGTTTACTTTGCACTTGTTCGTAAAATCGGTTCCAGATCTTCTGTTTATGTTCCCATGTTTGATTGTTATCCTAACCTTTTTACCGTTTCATTCATTCGTGAGAGACTCATTCAGTTTATGCCATATGCATAACATAAAGTACTTTATTTCAATTAACTGTAAACTTTTTATGACAGTTATTAAACTACTTATAAAAATATTTTAGAATTTATAACATCGGGTAGTTTACGTTAGTTACGACTCGTGGATCAGTCGTAACGTGCGATACTAGTGAAGATTATGACTGAGGTTTAGTCCGCTGGCGTCAGCAGCCTGATGGCCAACGGGCTAGCGCTCTGGCCGTTGGTACCGAAGGCTTCAGTTTCGAATCCTGGCGGTAGCATGGATGTTTGTTGGTGGTTCGAATCCACGTTAAACTGTAGGTCCCGGTCGGTTTAGCCTGAAGTGTGCACAAGATGACCATAGAGCGGCAAACCAACCCCTGGCGTCATTGCTATAGACACTGGTTCAAACAATAAGGAGACACGGTGTTTGTTTTGTTCAGCATATTGTCTCGTTAGTCAGACTCCTTGTGTGGGTTTTCTGAGTTTTCTCCCCAAACGATACGCAAATGCTGGGTAGTTCTTTAAACGTCCTTTCGGACAGTATTGCTCTCCTTCTTGAGCAATTCGGAGTAAGTCAGACTTCTACTTATGGAAGTTCCATCACAACAGACGCCGACCCTTTCTAAGAATGGATTACTAATTGGGTGTTCGTTTTCACTGCAGAACACTGAGGATTAGACACAACAACAAAATTGCATAACAATTTTAAAAGGAATGAAAAAACTAGAACAAAAAATGTTTTTATCAGTCACTTTTTAACAAATGTAAATATAATGCTGAATTTGACTTTTAAAATTTTTTAAGATATGATATATATGATATAACATAAATAATATAAAAATTATAAAAGATGCTATAAAATCTATATTTTAATTTTAATAAACAACTTTAAACAAAAAAGAATTACAACACAATAACAATCAGTTTTCCGGGTTTTCTTCTATATAATACACAAATATGGGTAGTTCCCCCTAAAAGTCATCACGGAAATAGTTTGTTTCTTTTCATATGTACATAATGTGTCAACATATAACTCTCAAGAATACAGAAATTATAACTTCAAAAATAATAATAACTATATTATTCATGAAGAATTTACGGTAAACTATAGCAATAAGTATATACATATATATACATTGTTTTTATATTTATGACTTCTGAAAGTAATTCAGTTTTGTGAAGGAGTATCCTTCTATAGAGAAGTATTCGAAAACTATAACACATTTTTTTTTTATTTCACAATCAAAATATCATGCTGTTTATTGCTTATTTTTAAAGCATCTATAATAATACTGTAATCAATAATAAATAATACACAAGCTTTTAATTTCCAAATAACTTTCTGGATAAAAATTACCTGCAAGAATGTTGTTGAAGTTTGAATACACACATATATGATGACTAAATGATAAGAATTCTATACTAAAATATTTTTGTAAAGCAAAATCAGTGGTGATTGTTCTACAATTAGTTGGGAGACCGGGATCTACAGTTTCACGGGATTCTGAACCACAAAAAAACATCTACACCGCCTGGGTCCCACCCAAAGCCTGTGGGTACCAAAGGCCATCAGGCCGGGGATGATGAGTTGGAATGAGTCGTATTCCCATTTGAGTATAAATTTCAGTAAAATTAAAAATTTCTAATTCTTTAATCCAATGCATAAGACTAAGAATTATATAATAAAATAAAAATAAAAATTTTATTAAATTTTTAACGATGCAACTATTATCTTTAATAAAATGTAAAATATTCCAAAAATGAGAAAAGTGAAAAATTAACCAGACATTCAAAATATTTAACTCAATAAACAATTAAATTAGAATATTTTCATTTAAAAGTATTTATATAGTAATCTTAAACTCAATATATATATTTATCCTAACAGGAAAGGAATTTAAATTTACAAACAATCCTGTTTAAATCAAATCAATCAAATATAAACAATAATTAATCAATCAAATACAAACAACCATGCCTTAAATATTTCATATTTATCACCCTGATCCTTGAATTAGATATTTACTTTGAAAATGAAATGCAAATCGACATTCTATTACATCCTGCAAACACGCATGCAAATGAATTAAGATTGATATGAATGAAATTTCCTACCCCCTGAATAAATATTCCCGACAAGACCTTGAAGTGTCTGAAGCATTTGTTGCGGAAAGAAACTGAAACAAAACCATCAATCTGATCAACCAAAAACCAAGCACACGGCTTTGCCCGGTGGAACTTCCAATCTCTGTTTGAATCTCATTTCCATTCTTATTGTAAGTAGGATGAATCATTCGTTATTGGTGTTGCGTATCAGTGATACATTCGAGAATTTTAATTACAAGGACTGTCTACAGGTACTCCCCATTTCAGCAATTCAAGTTAGTATGACTCATAACTTAAGTTGCTGAAAATTATTATTAAATATTTTTTAATGCTCAGTTGAATGTATCGATTTTAGAAATGACAAAATAAATTAATCTAGAGATAAACACAATATTTGGAAAATTATTTCTGAATATAAAATACTACATCAATATTTCTTTGCGAAATAATTACAACGAGTCATATCTAAAAAATTTTATTAAAAATTCTCTGTTTGAATAAAGTAGTAGGTAGGTTTAGCGTTTAGGTTTAGCCCCATGTGAAATCACAACCCGCATTTAGATTTTTGATAACACAATATAGAATGAATATCCTCATAAGCAGCATATGGAGTTTTGATTTATCTATTTGAGTTTATAATGGGACATTCAAGCCTACACATCTGCCATGCGCATCTCTATCATATTATACACTGAAGTGACAAAAGTCATGGGATACCTCTTAATATCGTGTCGGCCCTTCTTTCGCCCGGCGAAGTGCAACTCGACGTGGCATGGACTCAACAAGTCGTTGGAAGTCTTCTGCAGGAATATTGAGCCATGCTGTCTCGATAGACCAGCCAGATACCACCAGCTTGAACAGTGCCTTGCTGACAGTTTGGGTCCATGGCTTCGTGGGGTCTGCGCCACACTCGAACCCTACCATCAGCTCTTACCAACTGAAATCGTGACTCATCGGACCAGGCCAAGGTTTTCCATTCATCTAGGGCCAACCGATATGATGTGTCCACGAGACAAGCGATGTCGTTCTGTCAGTAAAGCCGCACTCGAGTCGGTCTTCTGCTGGAATAGCCCAAAGCCAAATTTCTCCGCACAGTTAAATAACAGACAAGTCCCTTTGCGTCCCACATTGATTTCTGCGGTTATTTGACGCAGTGTTGCTTGTCTGTTAGAATTTACGACTCTTGCAGACGTCGCCGGTCTCGGTCGCGGTGCAGGCGGTCGACCACTGCGCTGTCCATGGTGGGATGTTATGCCTGAAATTTCATACTTTCTCGGCACACTCTTGACACAGTGGATCTGGGAATGTTGAATTCCCTAACGATTTCCGGGAAATGGCATGACCCACGCGTCTAGCTCAACTAACATTCCGCGTTCAAAGTCTGTTAATTCCCGTCGTGCGGTCATCATCACGTCAAAACCTCTTCACATGAATAACTTGAACAGAAATGAAAGCTCTGCGAAGCACTGCGCATTTATACTGTTCTACGCGATGCTACTGCCATCTGAAAATTTGCATATTGCTATCCCATGACTTTTTTTGTCACTTCAGTGTATATTGTCATCTCTGTCAGTCAGATTATTTGATTTTGAATCATTCTGTCTCTATTCTGAAACGTAACATTCTAATTTTCTAAACAGAGTTTTGGATAAAGAATCACTGTAATATAAGTTCTCATTTGCATATTATATTAGAAAATATTACTTTACTAAACTCTATTATTACTCTCTTATTACTCTTACATCCAAGTCCTTGCCATAACCATTACCAATCTATTTCATTTTACAGAGAAATTACAATTAATGTATACTACTAGATAACTCTAATTTGCGATTGTTATAATTGGGCATCGGCTAAGCTACATTGATACAAATGTTATTTATTAAAAATATATTATTTCCCTAAATATTATTCCATTAACATTTATTTTTTCAATCATACTTCCATTCCTATTATGTTTCCACCTAATTCCATTATCAAATATGGCACAATTTATCATTTGTGAACAAGTGTTCTTCTGGTATGAGCTCCGAAAATCCACACAAAAATGTGTGGGAAGGTGAAAGTAGTATAAGTTATTATTTAAAACAGATTAACCTCTCTTACATCACGCGAAACATTCATTTTAAGTTTTTTCTTATTGAAAATAAACACTAATTTGTGATTCTAATTATGTGTGATTTAAAAGTTTCATGAAATTTGTGTTGATAAGACTAACACTTTACCGATATCATATCAAGTGCCATGTATTTCCTTTTGAATTGTTTAGATTTTAGAATTTAAATATATTATTATTTTAATATTCACAAAGAAAATATTGCTTAAAGATCAATTATGTTTATGAATGTTATTATTTTATCATCACTTAACATAACATTTTGATTTGTCGATTTACGGTCATTTTCTGCACACTTTGTGCTAATTAGACCAGGATCTACAGTTTAAAACGGATTCAGAACCACTCACAAACATCAAGTCATGGCCAGAATTAGAACCTAACGCCTATGGGACCAACGTCCAGAGCGCCAGCCATTTAGCAATCAAGCCGCTGACATATTTATTCAAGTTCTAATGAAATATGTGATAAAATACGTTTACACATGGGGTGAATTTCGTTTATGATTTACATTAAGAAGACAAATATTTAGATTTAATCAGCATCAGGAATATTGAATATTAACGATATATACGCAAATAAATACAATAGCAAAGCGAAAAATTATAATGAATGCAAAGAAGCATGCCCCTTTTATTTCATTCTCTATTGTAATAAATCAATAAGCATAAAATTGTTTATCATACCGTAATGTTTTATATATAAATGGAAACAAATATTTTACTGTATTGTTATGGGGAAGTTATGCAATGGGAGGGGTTCAAAATTACACAACATTCATTTTCTTTCTATAAAAAGCATGTTTTCGCAACCTCACAATGATATTCTCATGTCGTAATCTTTTTCTAACATTGGGGACAATCCCTCACTTAATGTCACGTCTCAACGATTCTCGCCACCAAAGCACACCTGCAATGTTTTCGCGACCCCACCTATTCGTTTTGTTTGTGTTTTTTTATTTGCTGTTGTTTATTTATTTTTTATTATTTGCTTTAAAAGCCTGGTGTCAAAGTTGAAAGAACGAATGCGGTGGGCTACCGGATCATGAAAACGTTCATCCCACCGTGAAACAACCACCCGAAGAACAATTGTCGCGCCATTTTCTCAAGGTTAGACCATGAAAAAAAAAGGTTCTAATAGAAAAAGTGCTGTTCGCTTGCTTCTGTAAAGTAATTGAGCTGTTTGGAATGTGTTTCGTAAAGTCGCTGGGCTGTTTAGGGTGAAAGACATCGGAGAATCATAATAAGGATTTGCAAGACAACAAAAAGTGGGGATTATTTGCGCAATTTTTAAAATAGAAGTACACGTAATACAAAGACGTTGGATTCCATCGTTAATGGAAGACTTTTAAATAAAGCATTCCATTTATTTATTCCCAGTTATTTTTAGCATTCTATCAATTTTTTCCAATAATTTATTCCAATATTTAACGTAAGTGAATATCAGTATCAAAAAAATTATTTTATAATTGTCAAGCCAGTTTCTTAAGATTAGACCATGGAAAAAAGGTTCTAATAGAAAAAGTGCTGTTCGCTTGCTTCTGTGAAGAATTGAGCTGTTTGAAATGCATTTCGTAAAGTCGCTGGGGCTGTTTAGGGTGAAAGATGTCGGAGGATCATAATAACGATATCCAAGACAACCAAAAAATTGGGGATTATTTGCGCAATTTTTAAAATAGAAGATACAAGCAATACAAAGACATTAGATTCTGTCGTCAATAGAAGACTTTCAAATAAAGCCACTTTATTTATATAAATGAATATTAATATTAAAAATTATTTTAAGAAATTAATTTGTTATAAATAAATTTAACAAATTTTGTTTAGATTTCCTAAAAGCAAATGATATTGATAGTGTATGCCCGAGTGCTATATATTTGAAGTTCCAATTTTGCGAAACTAAATATTATGTCTTACATTTTAAGAAGATATTTTTTCTAATATTATTTAAAATAAAATTGGGATATTTTAAAAATTAACAATAAAGAGAAGTCACAGGGTGTTGACTGGGTGCATTATCATGAAACAAACATTAACTGATATTCTGGATGAATGCGACGAATTCTGGCCTTTAAACGCTTTAAATCATTTATATAATACTAACTAGTAATTGTTTGTCCAATAAGAAAACAAATAATTTCTCAATATCTTGATACCGAAGAATGTGATGAACATTGTTTTGATTTTTGACGCAATTTTTTTTTTTGTGGTGAGCTTTCACACTTCTACTTTGCCCTTAGTCTTTAGATGATATTGAAACCACCATGTTTCATCACCTGTATCAATCGATTTCAAGAAGTCTGAACCATTTTCAGTGGCTGATATGATCTACAATGATCTGATATGTTGATTTAGTCTCTACAATGGGCACTTCTCGTTGATTTTCGTTCATTAGTTAAAGTCTGTGAAACAAATTTGGCACAGACATTTGTTTTGCCTAAATCTTTATGCAGGCAGGTTTACAACTCTTTTTTGCTTATGTTCAAAGACTCCTCCATCATTCTCAGTGACGCACAGCGATGATTTGCAATGAAATCACGCACTTTTTCAATGTTCTCAGGTGTTTTTGATGATATCGGTCTTCCTGCATACTTATTATTATCTGGAGTATCTACTTTGTGCAATAAGGGAACAATAGATGCATTTAAACAAAACTTTCCGTAAACTTGTTCCATTAAACGATGTTTTAGTGGTAGTTTTTCCAAGTTTTTGCAAGACATTTACTTATAGCTCTTTGTGTCATCTTGAAAATTTAACATGAAAAAAATTGTATTTCTCTAAGGGTCATCAGTACGAGAACAACAAGTGTATCATACATGCGTAATAACATAGATGGTGCCACTATAGGCTTACATCCAACACTAATCTTAAAATTATATATATATTATTATTATTATTATATTATTTGCGCTCTTCATGGAGTTGTAAGTACATGTGCAGGCTTTGTACAGGTAAAAATTCTCAATTGAAATCAAAATCTAATAAAGTTACAATACTTCACTGAAAACAATACATTAGACATTATAAACATTATTAGACATTAAAATTTATTTTATGCATTAGTATTCGTTCAGGTCTGTCCAACCAGTGCCTCATTATCATGAAAAATTCCTTGAAAAACTGAGGTTTTTATGTACTTATTTTGATTTTTTTAAATACTCATTGAAAAAATTGTATAAATGTTTTATTTTATTTAAATATTAATCCACATTTCCAATTTTTTATTTTCTAAAGTAGTTCTTTCTTTAAGAAGCTGCTTGAAAAAAAAATTTTAAGATTAAGATGTTACGTTTGTTTCCTTTTTTTATAGTTTAATCTTGTGTCGTAAAAATTTATTTCTTTTGCTTAACGACTATCGTTACAATAATAATATTTTATTTTTCACCCTTGAGAGGCTTTTTTCTTTGGGTTTCTTTTCAAGGAAACTAAAAGGTACGAAGCTTGGTGTGAAAGCATGCTATGGGCGTATAATCCTTTTGAATAGATATTTATATACAGAATAGTATAAGAAAGTCATTTGAACCAATGTATCTTTTATTTTAATCATATTGGTGAATCATTTACTATCAGTGTTTATCAACAGAAAAAACGAGGATCATCATTAAAATCAATGAATTTTAACAGCTTCGCCCACTTCATTGCAATCATGGTAGGATATGCAAATAAAAGCCTACTATGGTGCCCATAAAAGTCTATGATTGGTGGCATTCGTGCCGCTTTAAGTTCAGAGAAATGCCTAACCTTATTAGTCAGACGAGCTTAATACTTTATCTCAGAGATTTATACCAACCTTTTTCGAGCCTGTAATTTGTCCTCAATTTTCTTAACTTCACAAATATAATGACTTGTAATTTGTATACCACGGTATTTAGCAGAATTCTGCAATCCATGGTAAAAAATTTCTTAGCACTTTGAACAGTTTAAAGTTGTTCAAGTTTTTAAATCAATAACAGTCTCAGGATTCGAAAGTTTACGACATCTTTTTGGAGGCATCTGTTTGAATCCCAAGACTATATCTTCAAAGCTCCAAGACCAAAGGAAAATAAATGTCAAAATTTACTTTTGACAGGCTATGACATTGAAGAAAACAGAGTAGTGGTTAAAGATTTATGTCGTAGTAATCACTCCAAATTTGATTGGTAGAAGCCAGTAGTCCCCAAGCGCTCTTTAACGTATATCACTTGGGATTACTTTGTTTCTTTGAACGTGATACAAACCGGCCTTGCTCAACATCTTATAAATTAACGGTGTGAATGACCTTCGGCATATTTGTTTGCGCAGGAGAAATAACAGTTACAAAATTTTTTTTATTACTACAGAGTCGTTATAACCACAAACCATGAAGTCCTCTTTAGCTCCCGCGAAAGAGGCAGTATTATTATATAGTAATTGGTAGGAGTAAAATTTTGCATGGAGGATAAATTTTAAATGCTCGAGCTGTGATGAATTCATTATTTGAGTGACAACGTCGATTTGTTTCAAGTTGAAGGCAATGAAACAAGTTTGTCAAAATTTTTATGAAAACCAATGAATCTTGCATTATAAATTAGTCTGGCATCGAGATAAGTTAAATTTTCCAAAACATTAATTTAGCTTATCAGATATATTTTCATCATATATAGATTTTTAAAATTTTTTTTTATTTAAATATATATTTGTGAAGATTATCTTAGCATGTATTCCTTGTATAGTATTTATGTTCTTTACAATAGTTAGTGCATATGTTCTTAGTCTTTGTAAGATAATGTAAAGAAGTTATACAGAATCTTTTAATACTGAGTCGAGTTATAAGTGATATACACTGAAGTGACAAAAGTCATGGGATAGCAATATGCAAATCTTCAGATGGCAGTAGCATCACGTAGAACAGGTATAAATGCGCAGTGCTTTCGCAGAGCTTTCATTTCTGTTCAAGTTATTCATGTGAAGAGGTTTTGACGTGATGATGACCGCACGACGGGAATTAACAGACTTTGAACGCGGAATGTTAGTTGGAGCTAGACGCATGAGTCATGCCATTTCGGAAATCGTTAGGGAATTCAACATTCCCAGCTCCACTGTGTCAAGAGTGTGCCGAGAGTATGAAATTTCAGGCATAACATCCCACCATGGACAGCGCAGTGGTCGACCGCCTGCACTTAACGACCGAGACCGGCGACGTCTGCAAAGAGTCGTAAATTCTAACAGACAAGCAACACTGCGTCAAATAACCCTCAGAAATCAATGCGGGACGTACAAGGGACTTGTCTGTTAGAACTGTGCGGAGAAATTTGGCTTTCTTGGGCTATTCCAGCAGAAGACCGACTCGAGTGCCTTTACTGACAGAACGACATCGCTTGCAGCGACTCTCGTGGGCACGTGAGCATATCGGTTGGTCCCTAGATGAATGGAAAACCGTGGCCTGGACCGATGAGTCACGATTTCAGTTGGTAAGAGCTGATGGTAGGGTTCGAGTGTGGCGCAGACCCCACGAAGCCATGGACCCAAACTGTCAGCAAGGCACTGTTCATGCTGGTGGTGGCTCCGTAATGGTGTGGGCTGTTTTTCATGGCATGGACTTGGTCCTCTGGTGCGACTGGACCGAACATTGACTGGAAATGCTTATGTTCAGCTACTTGGAGATCACTTGCAGCCATTCATGGACTTCATGTACCCAAACAACGATGGGATTTTTATGGATGACAATGCGCCATGTCACCGGGCCACAACTGTTCGCGATTGGTTTGAAGAACATTCTGGACAATTCCAACGAATGATCTGGCCACCTAGATCGCCCGACATGAATCCCATCGAGCATTTATGGGACATCATCGAGAGGTCTGTTCATGCCCAAAATCCTGCACCATCAACGCTTTCACAATTATGGACGTCTATCGAGACAACATGGCTCAATATTCCTGCAGAAGACTTCCAACGACTTGTTGAGTCCATGCCACGTCGAGTTGCTGCACTTCGCCGGGCGAAAGGAGGGCCGACACGATATTAAGAGGTATCCCATGACTTTTGTCACTTCAGTGTATATAGTTAAGAGTTTATGAGTATTTTCTGATTTCGTAGTAATTTCTAATTTGTCTCATGAAACAATTTATAAGTACAATATTTCTGAGCATTTCATGAATTTTCTTAGAAAATCTAGACGAACAATATAATTAGTAGAATTAATGAAGAATAATAACGGATTTTATTGCTCTGTGTTTGTTTTTAATCCATACTTATAAGTACAAAATAAATTTCTGCTAATTAGTTGCGATTCTTTATAAAGAAATTAAATATGAAGCTTAAAATCGTAAATTTAGCTTAATTTTATAAATTACTTTAGAGTAATCAGAGTTTTGCTGTTTATATAATTCAAATAGGACTCTCTTAGTAAGAGCATGTATTATAATTTAAACATTTTTTGTTATAGATAATAAGAGAAAAAAATAATAAGTTTTGACTCTCAAATTCTGTTATGGGTCTGCAATTTTTACGCTTTTCAAACGAATACCATTTTATTCTCATAAAGGAAAAAAATATTTTTAACGGAAATATTTCAAAATTAACTATGATTGATAGTTAAAACAGTGATTGAAACTTACGCTTTCAGCGAATTTGAACTTGAGTTCTTCTAAAGAAGGTAATCAAGAGTTGGATTCAGTAATAAAGAATAATGGTTAGTAGCAAATGCTTTTGTGAAATGAAAATTTTCTATAAATCATTTGTTAAAATGTAAGTAGTAATCAGATATTTAGAGGGGGCGGAAGTGACGTCACGAGGGAAGCGCTTGCAACCGGAAGTAGCGAGATAAATTTTCCCAGAAACTTTTTCCCTGGTAGCAACATTGAATGTTGTACTATAAAGGGGGGTATGGATTCCACAAATCTTGATGATTGTACTGCGAAATAAGATAATATAATTGCAATGTGTACATTATCTTATCAGGATAAAATTTGTCTCCCAAGAAAACCCCCTCTACCAAAATAACACTTTGCCACTTCCGGTTGCTCGCACGTAAAGTAACTCTCTCGTTTGACATCACTTCCGTACCCTGTAAACCTCGGACTACTACTAAAGTATATTAAAATTTGAACTTGGTCTGCTCTAGCAATAATAATAAAGAAATTGTTAATTTTTTTTGTTAAGACGCTAGTTATGTTATCTGAGGATTATAAATGTTATCTGACAGTTATATTTATATTCTTTAATCGTTTCATGTATTCCACATATTATGTAACTTGGATGAAAATGTTGAAGGGTGTTTTCGATATTCTTCATCGAAAACACCAGGTAGCATTATTGGAATTGAATTCATCTGAAAATTATTCATTATACATCAGCTTTAATAATACTTCCTTTATTAAGCTCATTAATATTTTGCATTAAACCCCATTGTAGTTTAGATGTATTGTGTGTTGTCAGCAGAGCAAATTCACTATCTGTTTGGTATTTCGCAAACTTTTTTTCTGAGAGAAGTAGAATAAATGGAAGTTGTAACAAAATGTCTTGCATGGATTCACACTGTTGAATTTATATTTTTGTTGTATGCCGGACAAATTCAAGCAGTTGCCCGAAAGAAACAGTGGAAAAAAAAAAAACAGTGAAAAAAATTACCTGAAAGAAACTGTTAAGAAAGTTCTTACAGACAGCTCTACTCTTTACACTCTTATAGGGTAAAACGTTGATGTACTGAAGAAATTTTAGAGCCGTCCATTGTAAACTCTTCTCTGCAAAAAAAAAACCAGACAGAATGAACACTGCAAAATATAGTATCTAGTCAAAAAAATGAGCAGCCTCAAGCTAAATTCTGATAACGAAGTAGGTTCGTATTGGAAAAAAAGTTGTTAGTTGTAAAAATATGTGAAATACTAATCGTCTTAAAGAAAATTTATTCCCGGCAGTGCCCTGGGTGGGTGTTTGTAGGGATTCGGAATCGACTTTAAACTGTATGTCCCGATCTGTTTAGCCCTCGTGTGCACAACATGACCGTCGGGCGACAAACCAAACCAACGACAATTTATAAACCCTTAAACACCCTACCCCCGAATTTGGAAAAAGGACGTATTTCCTTAAATTTCGGAAGTTTTTTTGTTGAAGATCGGTTGGTCTGCTGTCTCATTTATGCAGCCCACCCACGGCCAATTACCTCTAAATAAATCTTCCCGGGCATTGCCGGGAAGATTTATTTAGAAGGTAATTGCCTCACCTATACATTTCGGTAAAAACCTGCTAAAATTTAACCAGGAAGTCTAGTTATCAATACAAGATACTAAACATACCTTCTTACAATTTTCTCATTACTGAAATCAGTGACTACAGTGGACAGCCTCCGTAGGATTTGAACCTGAGACTTCCTGAAACGCTAGCTAAAGATACCATTGGGCCACGAGTTGAAAATTTATAATATTGATGTTAGAAAACTATCCTCAGCATCGTCATTTAACATTAGTAATTTTGGAAAATGTGTATTATAAGCAAAAGATGAAACTACCTTCGTGTTAATGTTCCCAGAGATAATATGAAACAAAACTGGAATCCTTTAACGAATTTCAAATTAATCAAGTGTGAACATACTTTGCTGGACGAATACACATGGGAGTATACCAATGTTCAACAATCCAAAAATTTAAGAAGCAATTGGCCAGAATATTACAAAAACGGCAATTCTGCACTTTAAGGTTCTGATATCGCCAAATTTTATTTTTATTTCTTTTTCCGCGCCAAATGGAATCGCCAAATTTTTATTTCATTTGCTTAGAAGAGAAAACCCCAAGGGAAAAAAATCGCGGAACCAAAGGCAAATAAATAAGCGGAACCTTAAAAGGCAAAATTCCCAAAAGAACTATCAAATTCAATAGTCACATTGATATAAAAAAATTTAATAACTCTAAATGTTTATGAAGAAGCAAATGTTTAAATACTGCAAAAAAAAGAACTACCAGACAGAGAAGGTTAAATTAACTTTTATAAAAATAAACTATTACTTAAACAACATTTTGAGGATATTAAAACAATAATATGTTTATCCTTTCAAAGCCAGACAATTCAAAAGGAACTACAGAGCACGTGACTTATTATTGTTTAGCAACACATATTTCATGGCTGTTTTAAAACAAACACAAATAAATTCTGTGAAAATTAGCGTTTATTTTAAATAAAAGCTTTTGAAATAAAAGCATAGCTCGGAGGAGATTAATCTGTTTTAAATTATAACTTTTTATTTTTATAGCTTCACCTTTTAGAGACATCACACACCTTTAACCAAGACAAACACCATGTTCGCACATGATAATTATAGATAATTCAAACATTCCTGAAATTGATAAAAACCTTAAAAACCAGTCTAAAACCATTCAATTATTAGATACCACGTAAAATTTTGCATGTTTATTGTTAATGAATAGCTAGTTGGGTTCAAATTATACACGCACATGCCAACTAACCTCGAAAAAGCAGAGCTCGTGTCCTGAAGAAATATTCCATTTACTGAAAACAGAATGGGTCATTCAGCAATTTTAAATAGTAATAGTTTCCACGAGTCGCTCTTCTTGTACTGGCTTCAATCTGTGTTTCCTTTCGCACAGTAATCTAGATCTAAATTGCAAGAATTTATTAAAGCAAAAATTAGGTAATTTTTTCCCATTCTTGAATGCAGAAGTTTTTTGTCCAACTGGAAAATGTAGATCACTTTCCAGCCTCTCACGCACGCCTGACCTCGACCAAGTTTGGACAATGGTGTTACTTTCTACATGAAAACTGATGCATGGCGTTGATAATGAAAGCTAAAGGTGTTGAGGTTATGTGCCAATATAAAACTTTTGAATAAATTACTGAGCGTGGTGAGGAAATGACTTTTTGATTACGATAAGGCATCTACAAAATTTTGCAATTATCTGGCTATTATAGTTTAAAAATAAATGTTTCCCTGTAGAATAATGGTTTTCGACTCATTATCTGATGCACAATTTATCTAATTAGAACAATTCATACTACATATTTTAAATCTCGAATCACAAATGCTTTATTTTTAAACGTTTATTCACGTCAGAGTATAGATCTTGTTCAAAGGAAAAGTTTTCTTTAAGTTGGTCTTATTTTTATATGTAATGCAGTTATTACTTACCTTTTACTGTTATTTACTTATTATTTTAAGTTAACTTATTTAATTTGATAAAATTCAACAGTATAATAAAAGATGATTAACAATTATTATATATGATGACTAACAATTCATTTACATTTCTACATGTTTGCTCTGAAATCCACTAAACCACTTATTAATATTTTCTTATTATTTTAATTTATTTAATTTGCTCAAATTTTACAGCAAAATAATTTTATATATATGGGGATTAACAATCAATTTACGTTTCTGCATATTGGCACTGAAATCTATTAAACCGCTTATTATTATTTGCATATTATTTTAAATTAACTTATTTAATTTACTCAAATTTTACAGTAAAATAATTTTTTATATATAATGATTAACAATTCATTTACGTTTCTGCATATTGTCCCTGAAATCCACTAAACCACGTGTTATTATTGTAAATTAACTTATTTAATTTGTTAAAATTTCACAGTAAAATAATTGCTTATGATCATTAACAATTCATTTACGTTTCTGCATTTTGGCTCTGAAATCTACTAAACAGTTTTTTATTAATTACTTATAGTATTTTAAGTTAATTTACTTAATTTGTTCAAATTTTACAGTAAAATAATGTTTATATATAAATTAATTTACGTTTCTGCATATTGGGTCTGAAATCCACTAAACCACTTATTATTGTAAGTTAACTTATTTAATTTACTCAAATTTTACAGTAAAGTAATTGTTGACATATGATGAATAACAATTCATTTACTTTTCTGCACATTGGCTCTGAAACTCACTAAACTTGTAAAACTTTTATCGGTATTTCGTAGATTTAATGTTGTGGTTGTTGCCAATTTCTAACAAACATGGGATCACCAAGGTCATATGTGAAGCATTTGCACCCTACAACCACGCTTTTAAATCCTACGCAGAGACTTATAGGCCTACAAATGGCCTAATGAATTGATTAACCTGGTCACTTTCGAAGGTGAATTAATCTCCTCATTTCTAAATTCCGTCTTCGCACCAACTGCTTGCTCACGGCAGGTTTTTTTTAAGAATTAATACATTGGCAATGTATTTGATACAAAACTGCACATTAGTATTCTTTTAATGTGTGTTGTTATTGAAATGAAAAAAAAATATTATTACTTTTCTCAATAGGTAAAGAAAAACTAAATGGAACTGAAATATTGCATTGAGTAACAAAAATTTGGTATAAAAATTCGTCAATAAACAGAATTGCTTGATTTATAGATAATGTGTAGGAGGGAAATCCTGCATTGAAATTTTATTTCGCAAGTCATTTTGAAATTTATTCAGAAAATGTAAGATTACAGTAGTGTTTACTTTAAAAAATAATTTCAATTTTTTTTTTTTCAGTATTTGAATGTTTTTATTTAAAACGACAATTGCATAAAGTTTTGGTTTTAATGGTACCAAATTAAATTGTGTCCTTTTGATTACTCTCTGTAATTAGTAAAGTTAATTTTATTTTAGGTGGTATGAATTAATAAACCATTTTGCGGGGCATACAGCTCCTAACTAACTAGATCTTGGGAAATTAGCATCCAAAACAGGGTCATCCCTTTAACAACCCTCTTTCATAATTTGCATTACTGATCCTACTTAACAATAAGCAATGTTAGTTTTAAGCAAAAATGGCTTTTATTTGATACTATATGAATTTACTAGGTTCATTTGAAATAGATACAATATGGATAAATCTTACTCTCAAAAACCCTGGCAATCGGGTCATGTAAATACAAGTTTACGAAATAAGATTTTTGAAATTAAACAAGTAATATAAAAAAAAAATAATTAAAGTCAATTCCTCCTTTTTCTTTCACTATATTGCAAAAAGTCCATTATAAATAATTTTCAATCATTTTTTAAAAGTTTATCTGGCGCCATCTATTGGTAGATATATGCAACTTAAATCTAAAAAAAATTAAAATTAATTAATTTAATTTAATTACTGAATTAATATTTGAAAATACTGTATTAACATCCAGTGTCATCCACTACAAGTTCCAAAAAATGTATTTGAACTTGAGTGGATGAATAAAGAGTATTTTATGAACGATTGGAAATTTGAACAAGATATATGTAGGAAGAGTGTGAGCTAATAGAAGGAATTGAAAAATCATTTTAAGAAACATTTACAAAATTCTGAAGATGAAATGGCAAATCAAACCGCTTGTTAATTTAGCCCATCTTTCTAGCTGTCTGTCTAGACCTACCACACACCTTCACATCAGCGCTTTGTTTCTTTGCTGCCTGATGGTCAATTAGCAAGCGCTCTGGCCTCTTTCACCGCAGGCTTCTGGTTCGAATACTGCCGGAGGCATGGATGTTTGTAGTGGCTCGGAATCCAGTTTAAACCGTAGGTCTCTGCCTAATATGATTATAGAGCATTGGATAGAGGGCTGACAACCCTACCCCGTAAAAAGAAAACATCTGTTCCGAAATTTGCTAGTAGGCAACCGGCCTTGGCCCACCATGAGGCTGTGCGCCAACGAAGAAGAAATACACTAGTTTTCTGTGTATTGAAGGCTTAACATACACAGAATTTGTAAACACTGAATTAATGTAAAACGTATGTCATATTGGAATATTTTTGCCCCTAAACTTTTAAATTTTTTATACTGTTCAAATAAGAAAATGAAAATACCATTTCTCCCAGATCCTTAAGATGTATAAAAATCCATCATAAAAACACAACAGAACCCTTTCATTAAATTAAGGACCAGAAATCAGGAAAGATCTTAGCTTTGCCTGTGTGTATACCAAATTTGAAAGCTCCAGATTGAAAACTGCGAATTTGTATAAAGGACAAGCAAGCAAACAAATTTACGAATTTATATATTCGATATTTTTTTGCGTGTGTGTGGGCAGTATATTGTTTTCCAGATGGCAAATTTTATGAGGTATATGGTTCTGTATTTAAACAATGAAAATTAGTTAAAAGTACAGAACACATGAAATTTACCAAGGTTATCTGACATCCATTGTGGTAGATTCTCGTGTTTGGCTGTTCTGTGCAAATTCAAAAAGGAAGAAGATAAATGCTTTTTTAAATTTATTTCTCACTTCCATTCATAAACCAAATAAAATAGTACTGTATATATATCAGGAATTATACAATAGAATTTTACATTAAGGCTTATTGCTGTATTTTAAACTACTGGACATGGTGATGTCCATATAACAACTACTCCTACAACTGTTGTTGGCTACCTTATGCTTTCTGTGCACGCAATGTAATCGATTCGGATATACATAGGGATCGTGCCGATACTACTAGCAGCTTCATGTAAACAGTACACGCACAAGGCGACAGTACATAAATCATTTTTAGTATAAAGGGATGGTGAATCTATATAGTTGACCTCCACGGTAAATAGACGATGCGCGTGTTGTGGGGAACCCTTTTTATGCAAAGAACGTGGCAGAAGGTCATTTTTAGAACACGTTATCGTGACGATATTCAATGCCGAATTCATTTTATTGCGCAAGACAGTGTATGGGTTTTATTTGTGGCTTAGCTTTCCTTGCTCCGTGACTGCAAAGAATAGAAAGGTATCAGGGTATTAACAGATGGTGCAAAAAATTCACGCGTCTGCTGACACCTTGAAGTGTGTCAGGGGACTTATGTGTCTGCAAAAAACTAATCATTCAACAAGTTTAATTTAAATTGCGAGAATGATGTATTTTAAAGGCTTTTGAGTTTATTCGAAATGATGTATAGTTTGATTTCCTTCATTAAAATATTTGGCTAGATGCTTAATATCAATGCCATAAAAATTTGAGAATTTTGTATATGAATTTTGTGTTCCATTTAAAATATAGTAAACTCAAACCGAACACTGGGTTACGCCCTTAATACACTAAGAGTTAAAAAATATCGAGTTACATAAGTTACCTTGCTATGTAAATCTGTGTTAAAAATAGTTCAAATTGAGGAAGTTAGAGTAAGTTAAAGGGACCTGATGGCAGAGTGATTAGCGCTCGGCACCACAAGTTTCGTTTGCGAATCCTAATGGTTTCATGGATGCTTGTAGGGATGCCATTTTAAAACGTAGGTCCCGATCTAATATGGCAGTCGAGCGTAGGGCTGACAATCCTATTAAATAAAAAAGGAAAACAACATAGGTTTCGAACTCTGCCAGTACTGAAACGGCTTTGGTCCTCCACGGGGTGTTGCGCCACTGAAGAAAGAGATTACATTTATCTGTATATTAAAAAATATATAAACAATTTTTGTTCCGAAAAAAAAATTATTTTAGTTTTCCTTCGCTGAAAAAAAAAAAGAATTTTTTTAAAACTAATTCTAAATTTTGCCTTTATAGTTTCAAATTTGAATTTATATTTTAATTTTATCGATTTTTTTAAAAATTCTTTAAATTTTGATGTTATAATATTTTGAATAATAAATAATATTAGAAGTAGGAATTTTAAAATGACAAATTACTTTTAAAGAATTAAATTTTCTGTTTTTTTTTTTCTCTGTAACGGAAATGATAAGTATTTTTATTGTGTAATATGATATAATTCCTGTATTTTTAAAAATTCTTTTTTGTTTAAAGTTGTTTATTGAAAATTAAAAATTAGATTTTATGTAATCTTTTATTATTTTTATATTATTTATGTATACTCATATATATATCGTATCTTATATAACTTTTTAAAAGTTAATTTCGACATTATGTTTGCATTTGTAAAATAGTGATTGATAAAAAAAGTTTTTGGTCTCTTTTTCATTCTTTTAAAATTATTATGTAATTTTGCTGTTGTTGTGTCCAATCATCAGTGTCCTGTAGTGCAGGGAGTGAACATCCCATGAGTAATCCACTCATGGAGGAGGGACAGGGGCAGCTTCTGCTATGATGGAGCAGCCGTAGGTAGAAGCCTGAGTTGGTTCAGTATCACTGAAGAAGGAGGGCAGTGCCTTCTGAGAGGACTAACCCGCATTTTGATATCGTATGGGGAAACCCGATAATTCCCCCCATGTAGTTCGACTAACGAGGCAAGATGCTGAACGTCACAAACGCCATCGAGTCTCCTTCGTTCTAGAAACAGTGTCTACAACAATGCCGCCAGCGGATTGAACCTCAGTCCTAATGTTCAAAAGCGGCGCAATTTGCCATTGAGCCTCGAGTCGGTGAAATGTAATTTTGCAAAGTTTATGAAACTAAATTCAAATGCATAAACTATGTTTAATGTGGTCTGATTAGCAGAGCATTGAATTTTCGAACTATACGTGCCTTGTTTAGAAGTTTGTCAAGGGATGCCGAAACGATAGCTTCCGTGCCTAAGTTGGCGATGGACACACATCTGTAGGGTAGAATGTTTTCCTTGATGTCAAGGAGGTGAATTTTAGCACATTGGAGGCCACCTATGGAGGTTACAGTTCACTATTAAAACGACACAGTTTGGATATAGTGTAGCAAGCTCCTTCTGGTAAAGCGAAATCTGCTACATCTACGCCAATTTATAAGATAATTGTTTGCGGCCTGCTGGCCAATTGGTTAGCTCTCTGGCCTTTGGTGCCACAAGCTTCAGGTTGGAATCCTTGCGGGCAAGGATGTTTGTTAGTGGTTCGGAATCCACTTTAAACTAGGTCTCAGTTTAATTAGCCTAAAGTGTGCATAAAATTACCGTAGAGCGACAAACTAAACCAAACTAATAGTTTAAGGCGAATTGTTTAAGTCAAAGTGCCCGACATTTGAAAACTATAACCTTATCAATAATTCATTTGAAATCGAATCTTCGCCCGGAAGTGAACCTTCGTCCATTAGCTTATTAGACTTTGAGCAATAATATTGGACAACGAAGGACGCATTAGTAAGTCTAAATGTGAAACGTCCACCTATTAATGGGTGTGAATTACTCATGATAAAAAATCTCATATGCATCTGAAAACCTAGAGTTCATCAGATTAACAAAAGAATCAGCATATTTCGTCCAAAGGCATACTTATAAAAAGGAGTTTTGAATTCCGGAATTAATATGCAGTGAATTACATTTATTACATTATTATTACATTTATGTCAATATTGTGGCGAATTGTTCAGATCAAAGTGCTCAACTGGAAAACAATAACTGTATAAATAATTCATTTGAATCGCTTCTTTGCATTATTATTGGACGACGAAAGAAACATTAGTAAGCCTAAATTTGAAACGTTCACCTTTGCATGATTGTGAATTAACCATGATAAAAAGTTTAAATGCATACTTTTATGAATACCGGAAATACTCGTAATGTGCAGTAAATTACATTTATATTATTATTACATTTATACCAATTATTTGGCAAATTTCTTAGGTCAAAGTGCTCAGAGTTTGAAAACTATAACCTTATCAATGATTCATTTAAAAGCGAATTTTCGTCGAACTTTCATTCATTCGCTTATTAGCCTTCTTTGCATTAGTATTGGACGACGAAGGAAACATTAGTAAGCCTAAATGTGAAACGTTCACCTTTGAATGATTGTGAATTAACCATAGTAAAGAGTTTAAATGCATTCTTTTATGAATACCGGAAATACTCGTAATGTGCAGTGAAGTACATTTATGTTATTATTACATTATTTGCTAATATTGTAGCGAATTGTTTAGCTAAAAGTTCTCAGAATTTGAAAACTATAACCTTATCAATGACCTTATTATCAACCTTCGTCCGGAAGTGATCTTTCGTCCATTCGCATATTAGACTTTGTACAATACTATTAGACTAAAAAGGACGCATTAGCAAGTCTAAATGCGAAACGTGCACATTTTAATGAGTGTGAATTACCCATGATAAAAAGTTTAAAAGCATCTAACGACCTAGAATTCATCACATCAACAAAATAATCAACATATTTCGTTCAAAGACATACTCAGAAAAAGAGTTTTGAATTCCGGAAATACTGTGCAGTGAATTTTAGCGTTTATTATTTCTATCCTACAAATGCAAGTATGCATAATTTTCCTGGGGTCATATTTGATTACAGTTAAATATATGTAAATTATGGAGACTTTTCTCAAGCATTTATAATTTTAAAAGGAATAAAAGAGACCGGAGGAGTGTGTGGGCGAATAATCAAGTATTATCATAGTCAAGAGTTTGAAGGTTAAGAATTAAAAATACGTGAAACTGTCCATCTGTTTAATCCAGTTACGATTGAAAGAGTACCTCAGCGAGGTTATCAACTATCTCACGGAAATTCCAGTGAAAATTTGAGCCTTATCAAAAAATCCAAACTAGTTTAGCAAAACAGGCTGCATGGAGAGTTAATGTTACCAGAGTAGAAATGGTTGGTCTGGCCTAATGTGTATGTACTACCACTACAGCCAAATTAATCATTATTACAGAAAATTGTTTTTTAAAAATTTTTCTAGCCTATCCCACTTAATGATGAGGGTTCATTTGCTATGCAAAAATGCAAATTTCAAGGATTATTTAATAATCCATCACCTCGTGGTAAAACAAAGCCACGTTTAACAATTTTTTGATAAATTAGTACAGAAATTATATTATGATTATATTTCTAATATTGGAAAATTATTCATATTTTTTGGGGTAAAATGTGACTATAATAAATACTTAATAATTTAATTTCACATTTATTTTGTAAAATTGATGATTTAAATAAGAGGGAATTAACTTACGAATGCACTTTTCAATATATATTTTTTTCTTTTGGTTATTAAACAAACTTGTTTTTAAAGGAAGTTAATACAAAATATCACAATTTAAATAATTTCAAATCACATACATTAAGACGAAGAAAAGAAATGAATAAATTCATAAAAATAACTTTTATTTATTTTATTATAAATCTTGCAGTTTTTAACATGACATGTATCGAAAAGCACATCAAAAGTAATAATTTTTCTTTGATTTAAAAAAGAACGTAATACATGAGTCTTGTACAGAATATGATTTTTATATGAAAATATTTATAAGATCGTTTCGTATTTATAGATAGCTGATTCAGGATTGGAACGTTATTTCATGTGCCCAGTTTGAAATGTTAATAATTTAAAAACTATTCATAATTTGGAAAAATCTAAACTCATCATCGTGTAGAGAAAGGTTAAAAGTTATAGTGGGAATGGGTGGATTATTGAATCATTATTATTGGATTTTCTTAGTAAAGTTTTTTTTTTAATGAAATTAATTAATTACTAAAGACGTATTTCATTTGGCCCATTATAGTAAAAAAATATGAAAATATGCGAAGATTTCAACAAATTATTATTCATTAATTAAGTTATTTTTCTGTAAAAAGTTTTTAAATTTTAAATCTTATTATTTATCCACAATATGTTGGATTAATTTTCATTATTATTTATTATTATCTAACAATATATTATATTATAACTATTATTATTAATATCTTAAGATTAATTATTAAATTCTTCTTTTATAGGTAATGTTAGGTTCTAAATTATTATTTTTTAGCTTCAATTAAAAACTCCTTTGAAGATTGATGTTACGCGATGTTTAACATTAAAAAGTAGAACTTGAAATATATTCATTTGTTATGTTTCTGCTACTAAGGAAATTCCTAGTACGTTTCCCATTAAGATAACAATTAACCAGGCATTTTCCTTACATTTTTTAATTGTAAATCTTAATATCCATCCAATATGTTGTATTAATTATTAAATCCTTCTTTTTACGTAATGGTATGTTTTAAATTAAATTTTTTAGCTTTAATTAAAAACTTAACTTTAAAAATTGATATCACGTGATGTTTAACATTCAAAAGTAGAACTTGAAAGATATTCATTTGTTTTGTTTCTGCTACTGATGAAATTCCTAATTCGTTTTCCATTAAGATAGCAATTAACCAGACATTTTTTTAATTTTAAATTTTAAATCTTAATATCTATCCAATGTGTTGTATTAATTATTAAAATCCTTCTTTTATACGTGCTAGTATGTACTAAATTAAATTTTTTCAGCTTCAATTAAAAACTCATTTGAAGATTGATATCACGTGATGTTTAACATTCAAAAGTAAAACTTGAAAGGTATTCATTTCTTATGTTTCTGCTACTGATGAAATTCCTTGTTCGTTTCCCATTAAGATTACAATTAACCAGACATTTTCTTATATTTTTTAATATTAAATTTTAAATTTTAATATTTATCCAATACGTTTTATTAATTATTAAATCCTTCTTTTACGTAATGATATGCTCTAAATTAATTTTTTAGCTTTAATTAAAAACTTCTTTGAAAATTGATGTCACGTGATGTTTAACATTCAAAAGTAGAACTTGAAAGATATTCACTTGTTATGTTTCTGCTACTGATGAAATTCCCTGTTCGTTTTCCATTAAGATTACAATCAGCCAGACAATTTCCTAACATTATTTTCATCAAAGTTTAAGGTTTTTCCCAGAAGTAGCATTTATTATTCTAAATTAAATGTATGCAATTTTTAATGAAAAATAAAAATAACAACATATTTCAGTCCATTTTAAATAACGTAAACATAAACACAATTAAATGTTGAATATTATGAAGCACATTCCACTTAAGTTTTCTAATTTTTCGAAAAATGATGAAAAAAAATAACTATTTAGTTCTCAACAGTTATTCTGAATTTATAATTGACAGATGTAAATTAAAATCCAAGTGTATACTGAATTCTATTTTCATTTTTAACAGCTGCATATATAATTATAACCTAGGTATATAAAGCGAGAAATTGTGTTTATGTGTGCTAATCTGTGTTTTTGATACCTTCAAATTATAATACTCAAAAGATGTTTTTGCAACTGAATCATATCTTTTGTATCTGGAACATAGCCAAAAATCTGGTATAAAAAACATCATTAATTATTTTATGATGAAACACTTGCTGTTTTTGATAGTGAAAATGAGTTTTCAAATTATTATTCATTTAAGTAATCGTGTGCTTCCATTAGCAGTTTTTAATATTCACAAAAAATTAAATGAAAATAATTAAGACATTAAATTAATAAATTTATACGACTATAATTTAATAACTTAGATACTGAGCAATTTTTTTTCTTTTATTTTGGTTAAGCCTTTTATTTGATATACAACTGGAAAAAAAACTTTCCAAGTAGACGAAAATAATTCTCATTTAATGAAAAAAAAAAAATCATTTTTATAGTAAATTAGTAATGAAATTAAATTGATGTTTTTAAATCTGCAATAGACAAAAATTCATTCATTAAAATATATTCATTATTATGATTAAAAGTTCATTATTTCATTTGTTAATTATGAGTTCATTATTTCATTCATTAAAATATAGTAAATAATATAAAAATATTTGAGAGTACGAGATTAAGAATTATATTTTAATGTCTATGAATAACTAGAGATGGTGTAAAAATACGCTACATTTTATTTTAATTCAGATAAGTTCAATTACTTTTTATGATTGGATATGATATGAATATTTATTTTAGATATAAATTTATTTTTCTTAAAAAATTAAAAAATAGTACTAAATTTTTATATTATTTATTAATAAAAAGTACATTTATATAAATAAAATGTTTCGATTAACATATTTGTACATTTTCATTTCACAATGTGTTATATTAGCATTCCAGTGAATTAAAATGCTTTCTTTTATTTTTGCCTATTGTTTATTACTTTTCAATTATCTATTTATATTAATTTGTTTGCCTTCTTTAACACTGTCATCATTGAGGTTTTTAAAATGCTTTCAAACAAAAATTAACATCAATTACTTTTAATATTAAGCAAAGTCAAATGTGTGTTGGGTGGAAATGCTTGAGGCACCGGTTGGAGAATTCACAGCTTTATTTATACACGCACAAACTGATACACATGCAATATTTAGCACAATTAAAGACATATAATTATAGATTCATGGAAGGATTCCACTTCCAATTCGAAAATCCGATACTCGGGTGCGCTGGGATGCTTCAAATATACTTCCCCTCTAGGTGAATGATACTCCGGGTTGCGTTATATATATATATATTTCTTTCGGGATGAGGGACTGTAAACTATACTTTTCTCAGCCGGCGTGTAAATTACCCTATACTTCCTCTCGGGTGAGAGTCTCGAGGTCAACTGAACATTTCTCCTGAACACCACAAGGGAAGATCTTGCAGTGCGTAGCAGGAATCACGGTTATATCGATATTTGCTAGTATTTTTTTTTTATATAAAACTTATCGAAAAGAAAAGAAATTTTTTTCTATAGGGTAAGTCGTGTCATATGCGCTGATGATACAATAAAATACACACTAAAAGAAAAATAAAAAAAAGTGAAAAAACCGAGATTCCAAAATTAATGGGGAGAGAAAGGTGATATATAGTATAAAAAAAATAAACGATTAAAATTTCAGAGAAATTTAATATTTCATTCAACAGTGATATAATTTATATAAGGGCAACGGGCAAGGCGTACCGGTTACGGAGTTACAATATCCACATCTTAATTTTTAGTTAAAACATTTGCACAAAATGGGGTTGCTTAAAATTTATGAGTAATAATGAAAAAGAAAATCAAGGGTTAAAGTTAAGAAAAAACATCTCCTGCTTGCTAACAATTCTCGAAAAAGCTAAGCTATCGGTACAATTAGGGGTCAATTTATATAAGGCTTAGTCCAAATATAGCTCTCATGCGAGAAGCCGTTGATTTGTACAGTTTGTAGAAGCCCCCTTAGGTTTTTTGTAAAGAAGCACTCTATCATTTATCTAGATCGATGAGATATTAGGAAGGTGGAAGGAGCCAGGCGCCAAACATGCTCTATTAGGGTAATCCAGGTGGACAGGTAGGGTGAATGACAAGAATTCAAACAAATCAGTAGAGGCTCATGTCTGAGCAAATGAAAGATAGTTCTTTGTCTTCACTCACAAATTTGGAGCTGTTACCATTGTAAATTTGTCTAGAAGGCAATATTTTCCCTTTCTTTCTATTGGTTTCAATATAGAACCCCTTTTCCCTCTTTCCTCCTGGTTCAAAGCAAACCTATTACATTGCAGTGAAAAAATTGCCAATAATTCAATAATCAAGAGCCTGCTATTGGACCAAAATGTTATTTCGTTATTTTATTTTATGTCTTTTGTTTAATTTATATTTATTGATGTTTTTACTTTATTTTAAACTTTCATTTTTAACCTCTGGAAACACCAAATATTTGTTTTAAGTTTCAATAAATACAATATTTGTTATGATAAATTTCAAAGCTTCTTTTATGTCTCATAGGCACCTTCTTAATATGGCAATGATGAAGATTATTGATTAATCTTTATTAGCATCTAATAAAGATTTTTAGTATTGAAAAATCATCAAATCTTTTCCGTCTTTCTTATTTTCCATGGATTGTAGAATATTTCCTTGTCTTTATTCACAAATTTGAAGCAGTTACCATTGAAATTTTGTCCAGAAGACAATACTTTCTATTGGTTTCAATATAGAACCCCCTTCCCTTCGTTTCACTTTGTTCAAGGCAAACCTAACACAATGCAGCTGAAAAAAGGCCAATAATTCAATAATCAAGAGCCTGCTATTGGACCAAAATGTTATTTCGTTATTTTATTTTATGTCTTTTGTTTAATTTATATTTATTGATGTTTTTACTTTATTTTAAACTTCCATTTTTAATCTCTGGAAACAAGAAATATATATATTTTTTAAATTTCAATAAATAAAGTTATTTGTTATGATAAAGTTCAAAAGCTTCTTTTATATCAGGCTGACCAACTCATGCCGCATGCGGCCCGCCTTGAATAATTTTCCGTCCCGTGAGAAATATTACACTTTTACTAAATATATTTATTTTATAATGGTCAAAGTAGTGAAAACCAATGTATTAAAAAATACGTTATGTGTGCATCCATATATTGAAAAATTAACTGTCGAAATTAAGAGAAAAAATTAACATAGATTTTAAAATAATATTCTGGCGAATATATGACAGATATTGCCTGTTTTATTTATGAGTTTGCAGAATAATTAAATTATATTCTGCGAACTCATGATGCGTGCATCTTGAGACGTCTAATATAACAGGTTCTATGCTTCACTTTAAGTGACCTCAGTAACACAGTGACCATCGCTAGATACGCACAGCTGATTGTTAAAAGAAGAGCAAACAAACCAGACTCTTTGTTAAAGTTGTTAGCGCTATTGGTTCAACCTACACCTTCCGAATCGATTTTTTTCAAAAATTAAACTGACCAAACACAAAACATGTTTTTTAACATAACGGACCTGCAACATCCATTACGATGTGCAAATATCCAAACTGATATCGACTTGCAAAAGCTAAGTGAAAAGGTGAAACAAATAAAGTAAATAAATAGTAAAAATAAATATTAGTAGTAAAATAAATATTTTATATATTTTTGATATTTCATTTTTAGTGTGATATATTTCTTTACAATGCGCGATTAGCATTAGTATTATTATATCATCTATGTTTACATGTAAGAATAATAGTAAACACAAAAATAATAACTCAATATGTTTCAATTTTTTACTATAAAAAATACCTATAGTGGGTCTAAATCGATATGGGGATACATAATTTTTATATATGGACCGCGGAGTTATGATGCATTTCCAAAATGGCCTGTCAAGATTACTTGCTGTTTTATATCATATAGGCGCCTCGTTAATATATAAAAAAAAAATCAGCATCTGATTGATATTCTTTATTATTGGAAAATCATTCAATCTTTTCCATCTCTCACATTTTCCTTCCTCACAAAGACTTCCGTGTATATTCAATGTTTGGTTTGAATATATAAAAACCGTTCAAGATCACTTGTTTTGATATTATTCCACCGGGCAACACAAAATTTGATTCGGAACAATAATTTGATTCGGCATTTGAAGCATTTGATTCGGCAAAAAGAGCACGAAGTATTTTTTTTTTCAATTTTAATAAATAAAATTATTTGTTATGATAAAGCTCAAATACGTCTCTTTATATCACATAGACACCTCACCAATATCATTCGATGATGTATATTGTGACTTATAAAATCAGCATCTGATAGATATTCCTTATTATTAATAAAAAAATCATTCAATCTTTTCCATCTTTCTCATTTTCTTCGAATCATAAAAGACTTCCTTGTCTATTCAATGTTTGGTTTACTATAAAAATATTAAATCTGCTCAATATCATTTGTTTTGTTGTTCCACTGGGCAACACAAAATTTGATTCTCAGCATATGTTTCAATAGCTTTGACCTTCGACGCCATTTAACAACGTGTCCACCTACGCTGAGTCGAATGGTCATATTGTAGTATGTAGCCTACTACTCCAGCAGAGGACCGCGTGGGATGTTTGTACGTGAACAACACTCGTGTTATAACAAGTGTTACCTTTGATCTCCTTTTCATAACACTCGCCAATTCATTAGACTGGTTTGTTTTCTTTTTTAAACATTAATCACTTCTTATCCATCCGATTTTCATGCAGACTGAATAGAATGGAATTCCTTCTTTAGATTCAGACGAAAGAGTATCTTTCTTTTTACTTATACTAAAAGAGTTAACTTGTTCGTGAGATATTTATGAAATTAGGTTATAACGTCCATCTGAAAAAATCAAGGCCTATTTTTTTTTTTTTTTTATTGTTGGCATCTAAGTACTGATATATCAGATAAATTTGTTGTAAGATTTAAGATTTAAGTTACATAAAAATGTTAATTTGTGATACTATAAGTTGGCGAAATTTATAAAATAAATAGTTGATCAAAAAATTGTTTATTTTTCATCACAGACCTCATGTTCCACACAATAAGACCTTGATGTGTAAAGGTGTTTTGCTATCTAACAAAACATTTGGGCATACCTTCCCTGAATTTATTTGTCATCCAGGTGCAATCTTAAGAAAATATTTCCAGTCATTTTAGATTCTCTCTCACTCACACTGTTATTTTCCTCATCAAGTCTCCTTTTTTCCTTTTTCTTTCTTTTCATTTTTTCATATTAAACTTGGATAGACAGTAACATATAGATTTATTCCATGAACCGTGTGGTCTCATGGAAGGAGGGAAGTAGCCACAGTTTTTGTTGTATTGAAGTACCCATAGGTAGATGTCTGACTTGGCTCTGTGTCGCTGAAGAAGGAAGACAGGGCCTTCCGACAGAACTTTTAGGGAAACTATCCCCCATTTGCATATTGTATTGGAGAAAACCCGGAAAATCACGCCAGGTAGTCCAGATAGTGTGAACATCACAAACGTCATCAAGTCCCATCGTTTTTTTAAACAGTGTTCTACAACAAAGCAGCCAGCGGATTGAATCACAGCCCTAATGCTCACCAGCAGCATGAGTTGCCATTGAGCCACGAGTCGGCTCTTTTGTTTCTGAAATCAGTTATTTGCACCATATGAAACAAGTCATGAGTCGATTTTAATAGAAAATCTTGCTAGCAATAATTATGTAAACGTTAATGATAAATAGTAATATAAACTGATATTTAAAATATTGATTTAACAATTATTTTACATGAAATTGTTCTCAAATGTAAAAAAAACTAAGTATCAGAATTAAAAAATGATGATCAATTTATAGGTCAAGAATTTTAAGTAGTATTTTCCTTTTGAAAAACCTACTCCATTTATTTTTAGTTTATTATAAATTTGTTTTTCAGAAAATTTATATTAATGAAAATCAAACTACACAAACAACTGCATTTAATTTGCTCTGTATTTAACCACAAAAATCTAGAAAGCATACAAATAACATGTTTATCAGAAGAGGTAAATTCTTTGAAATATTAACATAATAATAAAAATAAAATTTTATAATAAGAAACCTAAAATAATCAACGTCAAATATTTTAAATTATAGGTTTGAAATATAATCCAAACTAATAGTTTCCAATGATTTTTTTTGAAACGCATTCATGCTTATTTTGAAATATGCTCTGTGTCTTAAAATTGTTTTTCTTCCCAATTAAGAATTGAGGAAAAACACATTCTACAAGCGTTATACGATTTTGCTATTTATCAATATTTTGTATTAAAATAAATTGATGTGAAATTTATTTATTCTAAATAAACATTTTTTTACTTATTGTCGCCAAACTGGTAGTTTAAAATTCTGCTTCTCCAATATTATTTACTGATGTTACAGTTTTATGACATCAAATAAGTCTAGCTTCAATTATAAGCTTCCAAGGCTAGGGTGGCAAACCTCAAACCATGCAAAGATTTAAAGAAGCAATTATTGATAAGGGATGGGCTGATGAATGATCTTTTGGGGGCTATATATTAATAAAAAAAATTACCATTTAGGTCCAAGCTGTCCTTTCTTGCTGCACAGATGTTATGAAAGCAATCTAAAAGGAAATCGTAAAATTTTCTCACAACATTAAAATTTTTATGAATTCAATATATTTCTTTAATAAAGCCAAATAAAATATAAAAAATATAATAAAAGTTAATGAAATTTATATTTTTTAATTAACATTAACATCATTTGGTAAGATATTTTTAATTTCAGTAATGGAAACTTCTTGATTTGCCCAATGATTTTAAAAATATGCCTCTAAAAATGTCAAAGATTATTATCTTTTAATAACCTGTCGAATTTGCCATAATACCACAACAGTATTTTTCTCTTCAAATGTCATTTAAAGAAACTACATGTGGAATGGATAGACTTGTACCGTACCTACCGTGCTCCACCACAACAGAAGCTGATCCCTTTTCTTCTACCGATGAGGTGTTCCTCCACTGCCGGACACTGATAATTAGTCATAACAACATGTAGCAAAATATCTTTTGCTGGGAAATCTTGCCAATAATATTTTAAAATTGTCATGATTACCAGTACGTAGCGGAGATAATTAGAATTAAAAGCTTACAATTCGTAAAGGAGAAAGCATTTTTAATTGTGGGCATTTATGCGATAGAAACATTTGAACAATTATATATAAACAACTTTTACATTTGGTATAAAATTAAAATATTGAATTTAGTAAGTTTGACATAATATTCAAAGTTCTTTAAATAAAGGTTGAAATAATCGTTTTTGAATAAAAAATTCAAAACATTTAATCAAAATAAATGTACAAATATTTTACATTAAAATTATTGTAAATTTTTATTCACAAAATAATCTTTCATGTATCACATTAAATTGAAGAGAAATAAGCGTTATAGTGCAAAAATTCCGGTTAAAATAATATAGCTAGACATTTTGTCGCCATGTGAATAATCATAAAAATATTTTACAAAAAAGAAAGCCACTTTAAAAAAACGCCAATTTCTGGCGGTTACATAGTTGTAATGTCGATATGGGTGTCAATATGCATTTTTAAATACTTTTGTGTATTTAGATATCTGATTAATGCTTTTTTAGAAGTCACTTGTTCAAACATAATGCTATTAGTAAGATGTATTCATCCATTTTAAATTGTAAATTATTCATAAATATATATTATTTATTTTTAAAAAACTCATGAAACTTACTTTTGATTGATTACATGTGTACTAAATCATTGAACACATCCAATTCTGCGAATCGATAAATAACACTGCGGAACATGCTTTGTTTTAAATTGAATGCCAAATTTAAACATCGGGATTTCTTTTATTTATAAAACAAAAACATAGCAGACAATAAACTAAAGCAGATATTTTTCTAATTCGGGAACTTCAAAGTAAAGAAAACGATCAATAAGTCCTCACTTAAGTGGAGAGAAACTCGTTAGGAATATCAAATTGGAAATCCTAAGAGCTCAAAAGGATTTTAAAAAACTTTTCAAAATATTATTTTGCCTTAATGAACTGAAAAAATTCTGAGCGAAAGCAAAGTTGGGTGTATATTCAGATTTATAATGATGTAATTTAAATAAACGCATAGCCTTTGAATAGATAGAAAAATAATATTGCATAATACTTTTTTTTAAATGATGCAAAATGCAGTCCACTTGAAAGGTATCTTATTTACCGAATTTTTATATTAAGGAGAATAAAAGATTTATAAAAATAGGTTTTTAAACCAATTTAAGAGTACCCATAATAGGCTCAAAAATAAATATTTTTATACATTTCAAAAGAGATTTTTCAAATATTTCTCCATATTTTTGAAAACTTTTCATGAAGGTGGAAATTGTTTTCATATAATAAATTTATGTATTAAATCGTAATTTAATAATATTCATCTGTACTGAAAATATTTTATATAGAAGTGTTTGTAGTTAAATAAAAAATAAAAACAAGTAATATAAAAAAAAAAAAAAAAAAAAATTTAAATTCAATTCCTACTTTTTTTCTCTATATTGCAGAAAATCATTTATAAATAATTTTCATTCATTTTTTTTAAGTTTATCTGGCGCCATCTATTGGTAGATATATGCAACTTAAATCTAAAAAAGCTAAAATTAATTAATTAAATTTAATTAATGAACTAATATTTGAAAAAACTATATTAACATCAAGTGTCATCCACTGCAAGTTAAAAAAATGTATTTGAACTTGAGTGGATGAATAAAAAGTATTTTATTAACGATTGAAAATTTGAACAAGATATATATAGGGAGAGTGTGAGCTAATAGAATGAATTGAAATAAAAAAGTTTTATTTCCTTCAAACCAGATCAATCTAAAAAACTTATTTAGATTTTACTTATAATCTAATCAAAATTTTACATTTTTATGTGATAAAGATACTAAAGATCCAAGAAATAAAATTATATATTCAAAGTTGCCTTAATCTCATACTGATGTGTGAAAAGACTTTTATAAATTTTAGGATTAAAGTTAATTATCTGTTTATATATAGAATTACACAATGATTTTTTAAAAAATATTATTTTCCTTAAATATTATTCCACATTAAAATATTTTTAATATTTAACACCGAATGAAATGTAAAGGAATAAAAAAAACGAAGAATAAACTACAAAATCAGTTTATTTGTTTTTATTTTATAAATGTTTTATCAATAAAATAATTTTAATGTGGCATTACATAGATTTTAATGTGGCCTCCTTACTCTCCTTGATTTTTAAAAAAACATATTATTTTCCTTAAATATTATTTCACATTAAAATGTTTTTAATATATAGAACTGAATGGAGACTAACTAATATCATTTATTTTTCTTGCCTATATTAATATTATTATGTATTAAAAATATCAAAATATTATATTATAAAAATAAACAAAAACACTATATTGCAGAAAGTTTTCACTATATTGCAGAAAATCCTTTATAAATAATTTTCATTCATTTTTTTTTATCTGGCGCCATCTATTGGTAGATATATGCAACTTAAATCTAAAAAAACTAAATTTAATTAATGAATTAATATTTGAAAAACTGTATTAACATCCAGTGTCATCCACTACAAGTTCAAAAAAAATGTATTTGAACTTGAGTGGATGGATAAAAAGTATGTTTATGAACGATTGAAAATTTGAACAAGATATATATAGGGAGAGTGTGAGCTAATAGAAGGAATTGAAAAAAACGAAGAATAAACTACAAAATCAATTTGTTTGTTTTTATTTTATGCATATTTTATCAATAAAATAATTTTAATGTGGAAATGCATAAATTTTAATGTGGTATTAGATAGATTTTAATGGGGCATTATATAGTACATTGATTATTTCCCTTAAATAATATTCCACATTAAAATAGTTATAATATTTAGAAGTGCATGAAAAATTAAGGAAACAAACAATTATTTTCTTGCCTATATTAATATTACAATGAATTAAAAACATCATAATAATATTTTATTATTAAAATAAAAAAGCACGACGAATAAACTACAATAACTAATTTGTTTACATCCTGAAAGAATATTTTTATACATAAAAATCAATAATAATCAATAAAAAAATATTAAATAAAATTAAAAACCATTTATTTCGCCACTTTAGCTATTCGCTGATTTTAATAGATTCTGAAAACGATGGTTTAAGGAGTGTAGATTGTATTATTATATACTAATCATAATCTGTTGATTTAAATAAATTGTTTTTTGGAGGTATAAAGCAGTGATCTTTGTGTTGATAGAATTACCAATAAAAAATTATTTACAGGTTTGCATTAAGTTTTAAAATTGTAAGCTTCAACATATAATTATACATGTTTGATGGCACTCCCAAATCGTTTAAATTCATGATAAATTAGTAAACTTCTTTGATAACAGATACGGGCAAAGGACAAAAAAAAAAAGGAACAGGATATATTTAAATAAAACTTCCATTAATACATTGTTTCCTGTATCATTGATATATTTTAATGTTAATAAGAGCAACAATTCCGAAGGTTTTACTTAATTTCTGTTTTCGCCACATGTAATCTATTTTAAGTAATTTGATTTTCTCCTGATAATATAATTTGATTTTCTCAAGTTAATGTAATTTGATTTTCTCAGAAAAGGATAATTTATTTGCTTTAGCATGTAATCTTTGTTATCAACTGAATAGACTTGAGACGGGTTTAATGATATAGAAGTTTTAATAGAGATGGCATTGAATTTCACACGCATACATTTGTATGTATTCTTTGGAATTGTATCGAAATATGTTTTTGTAACAGAAAAATCCACAAATATCAGATCATAGGTTCATTTAAAAAGGAAATTCAATTTGTATCTTTGTAAGGTAACTATGGGCTTCCTGGTGATAAAGTATGATTTTTCAAGAAAAACAGAAATAGTTAGAAATATCTAAAAATTTTTAAAGATTTACAATAAGCAGAAAGGGCCTGAAAGGCCGAGTGGCTAGCGCTCTGGCGCTCGGTACCACAGGTTTCGGGTTCGAGTCCCGGCGGTGCCATGGATATTGTAGTGGTTCGAAATCCACTTTAAACCGTAGGTCCCGGTCGAATATGATCGTAGAGCGTTGCGGGGGCATTGTTAATCCGCGTCCGTGGCTTATCTTCAAGTTACACGCGCCCCCTGGGTAACGCAAAGTGAGTAACGTTTGTGCAGAGCTTGCCTTAAGGCATCCAAGACCAAGTGTCTAAGTGTTTGCCATCTGCATTAGAAGAAAAAAAAAAAAAACAATAAGCAGAAAAGTCGTGAAGACAATTTTGGGTGAAAAATTAATATGGAATCCACAATATGTCCTTTTTTTTCTGTCTGACTCAAAAAGTGAAATAAATTTTTAATTTTTGCTTATTTATAATCAAATAAGGGATCTTCTTTTTATAATAATAGAAATTCTTCATGAGTAGCTTTTGACTATTTAAGTTGTTGTTGTTGTGTCTAATCTTGTCTTGCAGCACGAGATGGACATCCAATGAGTAGTCTACTCATGAATGAAGGTAATGGGGAAGCCTCTGCTATGATGAAGCTCCCGCAGGTAGAAGTCTGACTTAACTCCATGTCGCTGAAGACGAAACATAAAATGTTTTCTTTTTACGGGGGTTGTCAGACCTACGCCCAATGCTGTCCACTACGGACATCCATGGAATATAGCACCAGAGCGCTAGTCACTCATAAGGTCCTTAATATTATTTAGGTAAAATTCATAAGAAATTATTGTTTTGTTTATAATTGCCTTAACTATAAAATGCAATAATATGTGCTTTTATTACTGTCTGACTCGCAAAATGAAAAAAAAAATAAGGAATATGCTTTTATAATGATATAAATTCTTCGTGAGTAGCTATGACTGTTTAGGTAAAATTCATATAAAATTACGGTTTTGTTTCAAATTGATCTAGATATTTCTAGATCTAGATAAAAAAAAAATAAACTACTTTTTAAATTGTAGAATTTAATTTTTTATATGGTTAGGATGCCTGTTTTTATCGCATCAAATTCCATAATTATTATGAAAAGAACAATATGTGCTTTTATTTCTATCTGACTCACAAAAAAGTGAAAAAAATTAAAATTTTGCTTAATTTAAAATAAAATAATGGGCCTTCTTTTTTATAATTATAGAAATTCTTCATGTGTAGTTATGACTATTTAGGTAAAGTTCATATGAAATTATTGTTTTGTTTAAAATTTTTTAGAAACCTCGCTTAGAAAAATAAACTAGTTTATAAATTGTATGTGGTGAGGATACCTGTTTTCATCGCATCAAATTTCACACTTAATTACATTTTTGAAGAACCGAAATAAAAAAAATGAAATATATTAAAAGAAATATTGTTTTCTTTGGCAACTTGCATTCAGATTCATTTTAAATGTGAATGCGTTAAAAATATTTTTTTTTAATAATATTTTCATTTATAAATAAATTTAAAAAATAATTTCAATTCATTTAACGTCTGGATGAAAATATTTTATGGTAATCTTGCATGGAATCAAATGGGAAGTCAATAAAACAATACATTTACAAAACAATCAAATCTTCCACTTGTAAGCGTGTTTAATAATTTTTTAAAAATAAACATCGATTATTTTTAAAAGAAAGGGCAAAACCTTTTATTTAATATTTCTTTTTTTTTATATATATATCGCGCCGGAGCCATATTGTCCATGATTCCTCTGACAGCCAATAAAACCCAGCCTTGTTGTAAAAAGTTGTCTGGTGAACAATTCATAACAGAAAGCGCAGTGCAGTTTGTTTAATATGTAAAATCCACGAAAGAACCTGAAAAACACAGGACACATTCAGGAATATTGGCCACGTGACACGGCAAAACGTGCTCTTGTAAAAAGTCATGTCCAGTCAAAATTCTAAAAATTTGTAGTAAAACCCGAGCGAGACAGGTTCATGGGGAGGAGAGTACAATAATGAATTTCAGTTCTTACCCATCACAACTTCAATGCGGTCATTGCAGAGGGACATTTGCAATCTATTTTTTATTACACCACAGATTTGCTGGTGGGACAGAGTAAAATGTGGCTGTTGCAAATTGCATCCATTTTTGTAAGGATGTCAAATTTTTCATTTCCCCGAATGTTGCAGTGACTAGGAACAATTTTCCAACCAGTGGAATTTGCTTGCTTAAAAAGTATCTTAACTTCACCCACTTTGTAGGAATCAATTATTGTATGTGAAGCAACAGAAAACATAGCAGACTGAGAATATATAAAAAAAAGGCAACTTTCTTAAGTGGTGCAGACAAATTTAAAAGATTTAGAACAGCTCGTTTTATGGCGTCGATTTCAGCATCGAAATTTGTGGCATTTAAGCCCACATGATAAGATTCCTCAAAATAGCCCTCGCTGTAAAGACCAGCCCCAGTATAGCAATATCAGCCGTTTCAGAACCATCTGTATATTTTATACTTCAATGAACCACATTCGAAAATGTTTTCTGCATTCCTCCATATGAGATCTTCAACCTGACACAGACATTTCTTTCGAACTCACTAATGATGCAATTGAAAAAAAAAAAACTAATTGATAATTTGTAGAATAAAACACTTTTTGTTGTTTCTTGGATATAAAAAATAATGAGAAATCATTTTTAAGACTAACTTTCTTCCATTTTCGTATTTGCCCATATAAGACGAAAACTGGTAAACTCCTATTAAAACTGTTAACTAAGCAAGCTAACAATGAGCCTACAAAAATTACTTGAGGATTTTTATTGATTTAATTACTGCTGCAATCGGATTTGAAAAAGTTTTGCCATTCTTACTATTTTAAAAATTGCGGAAATTAAGGCACAAATCAATGAACTCACCGATGCTGCAATTTAAAAAAAAAATTGATTGATTTGCAAAATAAAATACTTTTGTCATTTCTTTGATATAAAAAAATTATGAGAAATCATTTTCAAGAATAACTTTCTTCCATTTGTATTTGCCCATATAAGAAGAAAACTAGTAAATTCTATTAAACTTGCTAATTATGTTTGCTGACAATGAGCCTCGAAAAACTACTTGCCATTGGTCTTGCTGTGATTGGGTTTGGTAAAGTTTTGCCATTCTTGCAATTTTAAAAATTGCTGAAATTAGAGCACAAATTAAAAATAAAAATTAAATTAAATTTCTTCATCAATATTCATTATAAGATGTTTAATTCATTTCTAAAAAGTTGAAAAATTAATAAATAAAGAGATAACAATATCGTTTAAATGAATGATAATTACAACCTGTTATAGTGTAAACAATAATAATCAATCACGAAAGAATTCAAGTTTTTCTTCAAGTTTGAAATTCTGTCTTTATGAACACAGTAATTAAACTGTCAGATGGTTGACGTAGTGTATGTAGAAAAGTTTAATTGGGTTTGGAAATTCCTTGTCATACTTACGATTACAAAAGAATATTAAAATTAGACCACACCCCTTTTAATAAATTATCCAATAAATATTAATTAATAGGTGTTTGATTCCTTTTATAAAAGTTAAAAAGAAAAGTGAAATACAGATGAAACAGTCCATTCCGCAATAGTATATAAATGAATAATAATGGCCTACCTGTTTAATGTAAATAATATTAATTTTGCTGAAAAGAATTCAAAGTAGAAAAATGGACATTTTCAAAAAAATTCAAAATTTTCTATATACTCCATATGTACTTTTCTTTATTTTGGTTTTTAAGTTTGATTTTTTTCTGGGATGTAGGGAAGCTCAGTTTAAGTGAACTAAGAGGGAAGTTCCCATGCAGGCACTAAGCATGGCAACAGTAAATCTATAGACCATAAAGTTCTTATAAAATCTGAGCAGCATGAAATATATGGAATTATCCTCTCCAAATGCTGTCGTCTCCGAAATTATCCTTTCCAAAGTCAAATAGTATAAGTATTGTCTTGTAAAAGATCAAATACCCCTCAATGGAAAACAATTAACAATTATAAAGCATACAATTTCATGTAAAGTTATCCATTTTAATAATTTAGCTCTTTAGAAATCTATTTGATGAAAATAACAGCTCATAAATCAAACAAATCAGTCATTGACTATAGCGGGATTTATTTTCAAAGGAATCGAAAAACCTCATTATACGCTGATATTTACTTTCATCTAATGGCTTTCAGTACATTAAAAAACCTCTTAGTGTTACTAAAATCAAGTTAAAGTTTCAATTTGTGTAATATCATCAAGATCAACCCTCCCCCGTAAAAAAAATACATCTCATGTTTCGGAATCTGCCAGTAGGCAGACGGCCTTGGCCCTTCATGGAACTGTTGCGCCATGAAGAAGAAGAATATCAAGATAGCATAAATTGCACAGACCACGGGCCACATCATCATATGTCCATTTTACTTTAAAATATAGATTTTAAACACTATAATGTTGGAAAAACTTTTTATTTGATGTTTCAGACTAGAAGATCAGATTCTTTGTTAATAAAAGCAAGCTTGGATTATTTAAGGGATATTTTTTTATCTCTACGATATTGACAAAATCACGTTCAATTTCAAAATTGCATTAAACAAAGTAGACGTAATTGTTAGTAATTACTGCATTAAAATATATAAACCTCTTTCCTATTTACGGACAAACATGACTAACACACCATCTTTCATATTTGCTATCATACATGGATAAACTTCATATCATCTTTCATATTTACGAGCAAGCATGAATGACATACTTTCATATTTACGGACAAACATGAATAACATACTTCATGACATCTTTCATATTTACGGACGAACATGAATAACATACTTCATAACATCTTTCATATTTACGGAAAACATGAATAACATACTTCATGACATCTTTCATATTTACGGACGAACATGAACAACACTTCATAACATCTTTCATATTTACGGACAAACATGAATAACATACTTCATAACATATTTACGGAAAAACCTGAATAACATACTTCATAACATATTCCATATTTGCGAACAAACATGAATAATATACTTCATAACATCTTTCATATTTACGGACAAATATGAATAACATATTTCATAACATATTTCATATTTACAGACAAACATGAATAACATACTTCATAACACCTTTCATATTTACGGACAAACATGAATAGCATACTCATAAATAAAAGATATTTAACTAATCACTTTAGTTTTTGGTAACTGCAAAAATGAACTAGATATTAAAACAAATATTTTTTTCATACAGTAATATAACATCACACATCAAATTTTTTATTAATTTTTTTAATAAATGATTGATTTTTTTAAACATAACAAGTAATATAAAAAAATTAAATCAATTCCTACCTTTTTTTTTCACTCTATTGCAGAAAGTCCTTTATAAATAATGTCCATTCATTTTTTTAAGTTTATCTGGCGCCATCTATTGATAGATATATGCAACTTAAATCTAAAAAAAACTAAAATTACTGAATTAAAATTTAATTACTGAATTAATATTTGAAAAAACTGTATTAACATCCAAGTGTCATCCACTACAAGTTTAAAAAAAATGTACTTGAACTTGAGAGGACGAATAAAAAGTATTTTATTAAAGATTGAAAATTTGAACAAGATATATATAGGGAGAATGTGAGTTAATAGAAGGAATTGAAAAAATTAAATAAATGCATATGTTATGTATTTTTCGTGTGTTTATTTCTTTTATTTGGGCCCGTGGCAGTATTGTAGTGAGCAACATCCGGGCACAAGCCTTCTCAGTTCTTCTGGGTTAGCCTTACTACCATACTTTCATCAAGTTTCAAATCGAGCACTTAAAAAACAATCATTCAAAACACACACATCTATATAAGGAACACACACAATAAAGGTCGAGCAGACAACCTTGAACTTCCCATGACCGTCCCCTCAGGTGCCGAATGTCCGTTTTGTTTCTGATATTGAAAGATAACTTCACCCACCTGAATTAATCAATGGATTTTTTTTATTTCTATACTACAAAGTGGAACATGTTAATAATTCACTGATATCGTTCATTACGAATATTTTAAAATGAAGAAAAAAAAAAACGCTTTTTATCTGTTGAATATGTTCCATTTTATGTAAATTAAAATCCAGAGGGGTAGAAAACATTCCATATATATATATATATATATATATTATATTGTTGTGTTGTCGGTTATTTGTGCAGCTGGTTCTGGGTGTGATTGGTCGAGACTTACACAGGTTTGAGAACACACAGCTTTATTTACACAAGCACGAACACGGCACACATACAATAATTAGCATACAAATGTAACACATTTAAAGATATATGTGGAAGGCGGGCAGCTGATGGCCGAGTGGCTGGCACTCGGTGCCACAAGTTTTGGGTTCCGGCGGTGCCATGGATGTTCGTAGTGATTCGGAATCCACATTAAACCGTAAGTTCCGGTCTAACATGATCGTAAAGCGTTGCGGGGGTATTGTTACTCCGCATCCATGGCTTATCTTCAAGTTACACACACACCCTGGGTAGTGCTAAGGGAGTAACATCGGTGCAGCTTATTCTTATGGCATATAAAGACAGCTATCTAAGTATTTACCAGATGCATCAGAAAAAAAAAAAGCAATCGCGGAAGGATTCCACTTCTAAGCCGAAAATCCTCTTATTTCCTTTCGAAATGAGAAATTGTGACTAACAGCAGCGCCGGTTGCGCCGTACTTCCTCTCGGGTGAGAATCTCGATGCCTACTAATCATTTCTCTTGAACGCCACAAGGGACACTCTTGCACGTAGGAAGGATCATAGTTACTATATATACGTATACACTCAAGAGTCAAAACATTATGACCACCCTACATTTTGCAATGAACTGGCCTGGATGACGTGGAAGGCACGTGATCAGGTGGAAGTGGTATTTAATTGGTATTAAGTGGTGGTATTAATCCATGCCAAGGCGGGCTGAAGCTGTGTTGCGCGCCAAAAGTGGTCCAACTCGTTATTGACAGGTGGTCATAATGTTTTGGTTCTTGAGTGTATATTAATATATAAATAATTATGTTCAGAAATAAAATCTTTGAGCATAGTTACTATATATACGTATATATTAATATATAAATAATTATGTTCAGAAATAAAATCTTTGAGCATAGTTACTATATATACGTATATATTAACATATAAATAATTATGTTCAGAAATACAATCTTTGTGCATATATACATATATTAAATGTATACCTGTTCTTAACGTTTGTATAAATATAACGCATTACAAAATTTTTAAAATGATTTCTTTGCGGATATTTCTAATTCTAAGATATTTATACAACTTGACAAACGTTTGTCAAGTTGTATATAAATGTCAATGTTCTTGGAAACTGCAACTTTACATTGATGAAAAGCAAATTTTAATTAGTTTCCTGCTCGAATAATAATATTATTATTTTGTAATATTATTTTAGAGGAAAAAATGAAACGTCTACATGAGTGTCAATGCCTTGAAAGGGGATTTTAAAATATTATTCTTTCACGTTCATTAAAATTGTGTTATGTTTAAAAAATAAATATTAAAAATAACACATAATAACTAGTGTTATGCAAATTAGTTTATTTGAAAATGTTAGGTTTTGCTACCTTATTTCAAAAGAAAGTCGGTATGTTAAAAAGTAGCATCAGAATACGAAGACATACTAAAATGGAAGAAATAAAATTTTAGAAAATATTTACATTTTTATTTGAAATATATTTTGACGACATTTAAAAACATTACCATTTTTAATTAAAAGTTCTTGACTTTTGATATTTTGCTAAGAAAATATATTATATTATTTAAGGCCATAAATGATAATTTTTATTCTAAGTTAAAAATTAAAAATTCGAATAGTGCTCTTAAGTACTATATATATACACATATACACACACACACGAATATATATACATATATATACATATATATACATGTTATGCTGTAATATTTTGAATGAATAGAAATAAGTTTATTAACATAATAAAATTCAAACTATATTTAGATGGCTTCGTTAAAAATAAAAAAAAATATACACTTATCTTGTTTATCTATATATACGTTTAACGGTATTTATTAACATAATAGAGAGTTTTTGCATACCTACGTTAGTTACCGTAGGGAGAAAAAGCTTTTTTCCTAACGGCACGTCATAGAAATTATGTTAACCTATGAGCATGCAAAAACTTTAGGGATAAGAAAAGAAAAGAAAAAAAAATATTGAAGCGTTCTACTATAAAATTATATTATATTATAAAATTCTATTCTATTCTATTTATTCTATTAATCTATTATATCTATCTACGTAATTTATGTTCATATATGCATGGAAGTTAGAACTATTAAAATATAAATATAAAATTATAAACTTTTGACCTGGATTTTTTTCCTATGCTATTCATGAAAGAATAAATTTAAAAAAACTCAATATGAAATTGTAAGAACTTATAAATGAAGAACATTTTAATTTTTGAAATGTGTTAGTTAATAGAAATAAATTAAATTTGTACATTTATTTTTAAACTGAATTTTTTTAATGCTAATCAAGAAAGAATAAATTTAAAAAAATTCAATAAGCAATTATAATTCTTAAAAAAGGTTTCAATTGTTAGAGAATTTTATTTTCCAATATTACACAAAGTTCTTATTAATCATTTTTATAAATCTGAATATAACTAACTAACTCCCTGACACTACAGTCCATGTTTGACCATGGCCATCTGCCTGCTGGCAGATTGCAAAAACCGGAGATGTTTTTTAAGGGGTAGGATTGTCAGCCCTACGTTCAGCTCTCTACAGTCATATTAGACAGGGGGCCTGAAATGGCCGAGTGTCTATCACTCTGGCGTTCGGTGCTACAGGTTTCGAGTTCGAGTTCCGGCTGTGCCGTGGATGTTTGTAGTAGTTCGTAATCCATTTTAAGCTGTAGGTCCCGGACTGTAAAGTGTCACAGAACCCAATGAGACGTCTCACCCCAGTCATTCCCAAACAGTATAGGGGCAACTCAATTCTAGGCACGCGGCCTGATGATCAATTGGCTAGCACTCTGTCCTTTGATACCATAGGCTTCAGATTCGAATCCTGGATGTGGCATGAATGTTTGATAGTGGTTCGGAATCTACGTTAAACTGTAGGCCCCGGTCTAATTAGAATAAAAATGTGTGTACAAACTGACCGTAGAGTGACAAACCAAAAATAGCTCTAAGCACATTGTTGTAGTAGTAGTCATATTAGACAGGGGCCTACAGTTTAAAGTGGATTCCGAATAACTGCAGTAAACATCCATGGTACCACTGGGACTCCAGCCCGAAACTTGTGGCACCAAGCACTACTCACTCAGGCAACCTGAAATTATTTTTTTTCTTCTGAGGTATTTATGAATACCATAAATACTTCAATACGTATACTATATTTACAAAAATGCGTTTTAAATTTAATTCGTCCCCATACCATTAAAGACCAAAATTCCTTTTTGTCAGACATTTTTAAATCCAGAAACAAAGATATCATTTCTTAGAGATGGTAACAATTTCATTTCTTGTTGTCATATTTAAGAGAATAGACAGCCAAAGCATGTGACACAATAAAAAATTATATCCTCAAGTGCTGACCTCAATATGTTACAATACTCAGATGCAATTTCACTGTAAAAATTCAGAATATATAGTAGATACCATCCCCCCCCAATAAAGATGGCAGTTGAATCATATGCCTTTAATATTTATATTACCTTCCAGATTCTCATATCAGATGCTGGAAAATGCATTTGTTCGCACCTTGTTCTTCCATAGGAAAAGAAATCGCTTTATTTGTGTATGTTAAGGTGTTACATTCATTCATTATCTTTTAAGGAAATCTGCGACTCTTTTTTACAAATTGGCCATTACTTCGGTTCCACAATTGTTGGAGCTGCACCTACTTTTCCACAAACGACACAGATGCCCACGCATTTGCTGAGGTAGTTTCTCCATTGCTACGAGTTCTATCTGAGAGAATTCAGTTTATCAAGCTCGTTTAGATGCACGTAAAGGACTTTCCTGACTTTGTCATTTGCTCATTTGTTTGATTAATTCTGCAATGTTTTAGCATAGGTAACTACTATAAAATAGAGCAGCACTTCAGTAATTGAAAATATATATAATAAGGATATATATGAAAGATTATATCCAAAATTATAGAATATATATGAAGGATTTTTTTGTACTAATGCAGCTGGCACACACTTAGACAATTGTCTTCGATGCCTTAAGGCAAGCGCTGCATCGACGTTACGCACTTAGCACTATCCAGGAGGTGCGTATAACTTGTAGATAAGCTACGGAATAAATAGTACTGTAGTGTTGTGGGTTGTGCAGCTGGATTAAACTGGGTGTGGTTGGGTTGAGACTTGAGGAACAACTTTATTTACACACGTGCAAACACGACACACAAATAATTAACACAAGTAAAGAAATATTATATATTCATGGGTGAATTCCACTTCTAAGCCAAAAAAATAACGCTACTCAGGTACGCGTTGGAGGCGCGAAATATATTTCCTTTCGAGTGAGAGTCTGTAAGCCAACTGTTACACAGGGTTGTATTAAATATATTTCCTCTTTTGATGAAAGATTACAAATTAAATGTTTCTAATGTCCTAAACGCCACATGGGGCGCTCTGACCAGTGCATAGGAGGAAACATGGTTGCGCATAGGAGGAAACATGGTTACAAAACTCAAAAAAGAAACATCTGAGAAATTAGCACAATCTAACCGGCATTCTAGAACTCCAAGGAAAAGATATTCAACCTACACATTTATCAGTTCTATATTTTAGCTGGGCTCTTCCAAATAGTAAATATACAATAGGACAATCATAAGATTTGAATTAAATATAAAAATTTCTTCTATCAAATATTTTTTTTTTTCTTTACATGAATTTATAAATTCAAATACTTATAATTTTAAACTTAAATTCTCTTTTTATCAATTTAATTTTTTAATAATTTAAACAGATATATCAACATCTTTATTAAGAACTATATATTTGATAGGAGAATATTTTAATTTGAAATTGTTGTATTTTTATTATTTTACTAATAGCCTTTACTTTAATACAAAAGCAAGTAATTTGTATAAAAATTTTCATTAATACTTTTTGAGCTATCAATTGTGTCATTTATATTTTGGTTTGGTTCCCAATTGTTATTTTATTATCCTATTTATACGCTGTATATATATATATAGATATGTGTGTGTGTGTGTGTGACACATAACATACATGTTTTATTATATATGTATAACTAATTTTTCTGGGATAACAAGTAAAATCAATTGAAAAAGCAAAATTTATTCATAAAAACTTATCTAAATTTCATATCTGGTTGTTTGTCTCTTATTTAGTTATGGGATAAAAAAAAATATCTAAACTTCTAAGCATTACAATCAACAAAACATTTTAAACAAGCATGAGCATTCTAGGCAATTAAGAAACATTCTAAGCAAATCATCGACAAAACAGCAATACAATCAACAAAAAGTATATTGAAGAATTTGAAAATTTTACTATTATTTACCTTCAAATATTGCAAAATTTGAAAATTTCACTATGATTTATTATCAAATATTGAAAATTTATATCTTAATAAATAAAAAAAACCGTATTTCACGGTAAAAAGATCAGCGAATGGCATCAGGAATGCCAGAAATGGTTTTGATTTAAAACTTACAGAGAAATTTCAAGCAAATGATTAATACACGGTGATTTTTCTATTTTGCATTGAAGAAAGTTTGCATTTGGAAAATAATGTGCTTTCAATGCTATTAATTTTGTGAATCCATTTGCTTTACCATTTATCCTTAGTGTATAAATCACGCCACACAATACAACAAACCTATTGACTGATAAATAAATTGTATTGCCAATCGTATTTCAAACCCAGCAGGATTAAGAAAAAGGCGATATATAAGACCCCTTACATTACTTAACTTCAACAACTAATTTTCTATTCTTCCAATTCCACAAGGCAGGCGCTCTCTCTGAAAAACCTTACGTGGGCGAATTTGCATGTGATTCATACCAATAATTCTCGCAACAGATCGTAGAGCATTAGCATTGCAAAGTGACCGCTGTTTTTGGGCGGCCATAGTAAGTGCGTGCAAAATCAACAATCACTTTAATTTACGACGCTTTTTCAGTGTGATTTAAGCAAAAGTTGTGGCGATGCACGTGAAAGTGTGTCACCAATTTTGTTTGGTGCGCCTTGTTTGATGGAGGTGTATGCAAAATCATATTATTACACAAATAAAGGAATAGAATTATGCCTTTTTTTCTTTTTCAAATAAGCTCAATTGCAGATCACAATGCGATTCTGCGGTTCGAATTTTGTTGGGTTTTATTTACTGTTATGAAAATAGAGCTTTAAAAGCGCAATACATTTTGGAATTATATCTTTGAAACAAAAGTAAGTGAAATATACTGTCAGAAATAAATTAATATAATGTGTTTATTCTTTTTCTGACTTTTGCTTTTTTGAGCGGAAAGTAAATTTTTCTTCAACGAAATCATTAGAGTCTTTTCTTTTTGCAGAGTAGAAACAATATTAAAAAGGATTATATGCTCTTAGAATATAAGCCTTCTTATCATTCGTCGCCCATTGCAACAAGGCAAATGTTCGATTCTGGAAAATGCATTCAAGATTTTGAATGTATTTTTATTTGTATGAAAAATACATTGCATCTGGTAGAAATATTTTTTAAAAAAAATAACAATTAAAAAAAAAATTTATTACCTCTGTATTAGAAAAAAAAATAATTGAAAAAAAAAAACACAAAATGATTGAATAATATTTTAAATAAATAAAAACAAATTTTAAAAAGTCAACACAGTTATTATCTCTGCATTAGAAAAACAATAGTTGATCACATTGAATAATTTGCATTTTTAAATGTTATTAATCCTTATTCTGGTCTGAAACATACTCTTATATGCCGACTCAATAATCGAAGGTTCATTAATATTTTACATGAATTTTTATATTAGAGATTTCCTGAAGAAATTGAATTTACAACAAGAGGAATGTTAATGATGAGTGAGATAAAAATAGAACCACCGTTAAAAACGACTTTGTATTTTTTTCCGTAAACTATAAAATCCGAAACGTTTTCACAATAAACGGTTTCGTAAATCTCGTTCAATAGTCGTCCAAACTAAAAAAGACGACGATGATACCTTTGTGTGCCTCTTTACAACTCTATTACATTGTGAGTGAAAGTTCAAGTGATCCGAAATGGTTGCGTGACCCTTTGGGCGTAATTTGTTCGTTTTTAATGAAATTTTAAGTACCTCGCGTGGGCGTCAATAGGAAGCTAAGTTTAAAAAAAGGTTCAACGTTCTTTGAAAATTCAATTCCATTTTAATGGCCTGGGAATTTTGGTGATTCCGCATTATATGTAAAAAAGAAACAAAATAATCGTTAGGTATTTTGTGCATTTCAAGAAAAGTGAAATATCAGTTTTATAAATAACAGTCAAACTATTTTTGTTAACGCACTTATAATATCAATATGCATTTAATGGATATCTATAATGCTCTATTGTAGAATTATATCTATAATATAGCATTTTTTGGAAAAATGGAAATAATCGAGAATTTATGAGTTTTACATGTCATTTAGTTTATACACTAAAAATATATATAAGTTTGGCATTGAGTAATATATTTGTAGGTGAAATAATGGTAGTTAAGAAGAGACAGTTTATCTGAATCTTTGTAGTAGTTATTTTAATAGCTGTTTACTTCCGCTAGTGTCATTCCACAATATCAATATACATTTAATGAATATCTGTAATATAGCATTTTTTACACGAGTTTTTACGCGTCATTTTGTTTATACACTAAAAATATACATAAGTCTGACATTGAATAATATACTTGCAGATAAAATAATGGTAATAAGAAGAGACAGTTTACCTAAATCTTTGTAGTGGCTATTTTAATGACTGTTTACTTCAACAAATGTCTTCACATTTTCTATTCAAAAGAAAAGGCAAATAATAATAAAATTAACAGCCTCAAAATATTTGGAACAAACAATGTTTAACAGTATTTTCAGAACTAACTGGTATTATTTTACTATAAGACACTTGTAAGCATCGGATAAATACAGAATGATTTGATGGTGTTTAAAATAAATAAAAACAACATAAAAACATTTAACAAAGTAATTACCTCTGCATTAGAAAAATAAATTTATCATGTTTAATAAAAGGGTGGATTTGTGTTTCTTAAATGCTACTACAGTTAATTCTGGTCTGAACATTTACATCGCATTAATAATCGAAGGTTCATTAATATTTTACATGAATGATTAGAGATTCATTTATTAAGTCAAGATTTTATCTGATTTGAACATGTGTGTCTAATATTAGATTCCATTTATAAGTTAACTGATTCCCGTAGTGCTCTATAAATTATATTGTTTGTTGTTTTCATGTTATAGATTTTTCTTTTCCATATAATACTTTTTTCTTATTTTGCATATTAATTCTTTTAAGTTTTGTTCTGCATATAAAATAATGGTGAGGCAAGACAGTTTACCTGAATCTTTGTAGTGGCTGTTTTAAAAGTCTTTTTTGTTTTTTTCTGCAAAGTGTCATTTCCTATTTTTATATTCAGAGAAAAGATAAATAAGAATAGACTTAACAGCCTTAAAATATTTGGAACAAACAATCTTTAACGGGGTTTTCAGAACTAACTGGCATTCTTTTACAATAAGATGTTTCAAATGGTTTCATTCTTTTATTATGATCTGCTTCTGCGTGAATAATGAATCTTGTAAAATACTTTTCTATGTCAGTCTTTTGAAAAGCGTATTACTTAAAAAGGCTATTCGCATTATGAGAAGTTGATTGAAGCAATTGCTCCAAAAGCGAATGCCATTGAAAATATTGTGGTATTTTGTTATTGCATTGAAGCATGCAATTCTTGTTGCAAATCATTTGTCAGAGAACATCTCAAATTTTATTAGTTCTCATTTGTTTTTAAATGTTCGCAAAGCAACGGTAAAAGAATAATTAACCCGGAGATGGATAACTGGGAAATTGTAACAGTTTTTAAAAGAAACACAGTAAGAAAACTTTCATGTTCATAGAGTTTTTAAAGCGTTTGAGTGCATTGTAAAAAGACATTATTTATAGATTAAAGCAAGCAGTATTAGTTTTCAAATTAACATTTGCACTCCCATGATTCAAAGAATTTGGCCTGGAGATATTTTTGCAATGTTAATAATTAAAAAAAAAATATGTAAATTAAACAGTTTCAATTTTATTAAAAATGTATTTATATTTATCTTGGCATTTAAATTCTAAATCCATTTGTATATAAATTCCACTCTCCAATAACAATTACATTTCAGAAACTAGTAAAAACGAATGCTTATATATATATTGTATACTCATGTTATATGTACATTATATATAAGCATTCGTTTTACTAGTTTCTTAAATATGACTACTAAGTGCTCTAATATATACTATTTATTTTAATAATTATTAATTTATTGTGATTAAAAATATTATTGAACTGGCATTTGTGGAATTTTTAAAAATAATTTCAAACCTTTTATTAAATTTAATATTACATAATCCATGATTCGTCTTCAGATGGTTTAAGATTGGTTTTCCTGATAGGGGATCTCTCCAAGCCTTTAATAGCCTATGAATTTTTATAAATTCTACTTATCTCCCAAAGAAAAAAGAAATATATAATTCATGTAGGGTTTACACCTGTTTCAATAGATTCATCCCGGTCGAACCTACAGTTTTGTTAGACTTCTCTACTAGTCTAAAAAGCTGAACTTTTGAAGTGGGTGTCTAGGAGTGTATTTCAAAACACATCAACGAAACGTTGTTTTTCTCTCAACAACAACATTTAATTAAGCACGGTTATATGTACAGCGATATTTACATTAACAATAATTAAGGGACAGCACCGTCCATTCTCTTACTGCTTGACGCAGCCCGTTGCAGTTTCGCTGTCTGCCAGCGTTCTCTTTCTCGCCCATCTACAGGGTCCTGTCCCCTTCTCGTGGGGTCAGAGTTCAAAGTTGAATACTCCCCACATTGTAAACAGGCCCTGTCAAAGACAAGCGACCGTAAAGTGTCGTCGCCTGCTGATTACCACAAAAACAAATCCTACATTCATGTATTTATATACTTTGCAAAGAAAATGTCCTTAATATGTTGTGATTTTTTTTTTTTATGAGTTTTTAAAATGATGGTCACTTTGACTTCAGGTCATTCTTGTCTGGAATAGTAGATACACAGAAGATTCAGTGCTACTAAGTGTGCAAAAAGCACCACGAGAAGTTTACTAATTGCACTTACAGGGTCCACGGCAGAGAGGTTATACTCACATTGTACCACCACAAATTGCAACAAAATCTACCATGAGGAACATCAGGTGGGAAAGATAGGAGGGAAGTCTGCATCTACCTCCCATCTCCTTCTAGTCTCTTTGAAATGTTTTACTTTAACAGATTTATGGTGTTCCACCTTGGAGTATATTCCAGTGTCTGTTTTGGGTTTTTATTTTTATTTTTTTAAGTTAACCTTCTTAGATCAAAGCGCACTCTTTTTAGATTGAAAGCTCACGCCGTCCGTTTTAATACGTGTTTAAACGTGCGTTACGCGTCCGTTACAATTGTACATTTATTTGCAAAGCATTGCAACTTTCTCTTTCTATCCACTTTGTGTTTTTTCGAAATATACACTTTAAAAAAGTAGTATTATCAGAAGTTTCTAAAATAATAATTTAATCTTTTCAAAATTCCGGGTGCCGATTTCTTCATCTCAAATTTGCAATTGATTACATTTTTCAAGACAAATGAGAATTAACTTTTACTACTGGTTTAGTTTACTACTTAATTACTACTGGTTTGGTAATTACTGCGCAACTGTTTTTTACTCTGTATAAAACTGATAATTTCAAACATTTTATTTTTTCTCGTTGTTTGCGTTGCAGATTTGAGACAGAGCCAATAATATCGTTACCATATTGGCAAAGACCGTATAGCCAATGGGAGAATTTCGAATGTAGTCACATATGCGTGAGGCTGACTTTTTAATACCCAGCAATAGACCACCACTTGCGTCATACGGACATTGCCATGGAAAACATCCTGACAGACAGATCCTCCCACTGATTAATCCCAGGAGTACTCAGTGGGCTGAAACTTCTCGAACACGGACAGGCAGCATGAATGCGATGCGATATCGGATGACAGGGCACAGACCCGAATTGCCTTAATTTTCATTAATTTCCATTTTCATTATCCGAAATCCAACCTTTTCTATACCATGTGTGATACCTTCCACCAAGAGATCATTGGTTCAACGCAATACCTCACAACTTTTGACTGAGGTGAGGTTTCACTAACACCTTTAACCCTATAACTTCAACAGTCATTTGCAATGGTATCATAACATTACCATTGTTTTCAATCGACTAGTATTGTAAAATGTTTAGCTATGAACCTTACTTCAACCTCAGAGCAGATGACCATCGGATCTCTGTAAAGAGCTGGCTATTAGTTTAAATCAGCCTTTGTTTTATAGAGGCAAGCAACCATTGTCGCTGGTGTCATGATATGGGATGCTTTCATGTACGATAACAGGGGCAGTATAGTTTAAAAATAACAGATCGCCCCTAGTCATACATTTAAGAGCTCAACTTCATATCGCCCGCTGTTTGGGTTATCTCTCTTGTCAGGTCTTCCTGGGGCAGTTTTCCAACAATATAATGTCGGATTCCATAAGGTATTTACATCGGTTATGAAAATATATGAATGAAAAAAAAAAAAAATAAATTGTAAATAAATAAATGTTTTTTATTCATGCTCTGGCATTTTATTCTTAATGTATCCACTTAATTATAAAAAAATATTTTTAAAAGACTATAAAAAATAAACATAACGGTATCATTTAGAAATAGAGATCATAATTTTTTTTTCAGATGTTAAAATATTTTAATGTATAGTTTTTCTTGGTGTTTAGATTTTCTCGAAGTAAAAAGAAGGTCAACTCGACAACTTCATCATTGTTGGAATGTTACACTCTAATGTTTTGGATAGCTTTTTTATTTACAAATTTTCCTAAACAAAGTACGAAGGTAAAATATTTTTAAAAAATATTTTTAAAATGGGATATCAACACCTTTGTAAAGCCACGTTACAAAAAAATAAATTGTTTGGAGCTTTTTATAAATATTCGTGCCACTAAATATGCCTACATAGAACTGTTTTAAAAATAAATAAAAAATCCAAAACCAGATCTTTCAAATATTAAACCTTTACGTAAATACGCATATATGTTTATCTTTTCTATCACACATATATGTTGATTCTTCGAATGAACAAAAAAACTTACTTCTCTAATTTAAAGACCAGGATATGCAAAGCATATTTATTTGATTTTGTCTATATATTTGAGCTACATAAAATAATGCGTTTTCCAATTTGAATCAATAAACAAGAAATGATGAAACATAAAATTATGTAAACAAGAGTTTTCTTTAAAATAAAAACTAATTATAAATGGGAGCTACTTGCTGAGTTATGTGTTAACAACTGCCTTCTATTCGAGAATGAAATATTCTACATACGTCCATCCTATATAGATATTATAGGTATAGATGTAATGTTTTGTATAATAAGGAATCAATGGAACTAAGTTTTGTTGTTTCTTCGAATGAACAATATCTTATTTCTTTAATTTACTATTTCTCTATTTAGTTTTTTTTTTTTTTTTTTATTTGAACTACATAAAAGAATGCAATTTCCTGTTTTAAATAGTGAATCAGAAATTATGAAACATAAAGTTATATAAACAAGAATTATCTTTAAAATAAAAACCTAATTATGAATGAGAGTTATTTACAGCATTATGAGTTAACAACTACCTTGTATTCGAAAATGAAATATCATATATATATATATATATATATATATTGCATAATGCCCCGGTTTTGTGTGTAACAACTGAACTGTTCTCGTATTCTCAGAAGTTCCAGTTTACAACACAACCTTCGCTAACTTGAATAGTTTTTTTGTTATTTCAAAATAAACCATTTTGGAATTTCAAACAACAAGTTATTATTCTCACTTTTACTAATTTCAGAATAATTCTTAAAATGATATAAGCACCAATTTTTGAGGAAGTATTATGAAACTGAGTACATGATAAATAACCAAAAGAAACGTTTAATTTTCTTGTGAATATACATTCATGTGAGCTTGCAGTACAAAGACCAGTATATGCACAAGAGCCAATAGTCACTGACCCGTAGTTTCAACACTCAAATTTAGTTCATTTGCGTAATAACTTTTGGTTTCTACATCTGAGTTGTTTTTTCCCTTTCTTTTCTTGAAGATGGTTTTTCAGGAAAATTGAGAATTTTTTTGAAGAAGAATGAGGAGTTCATTGACTGTTCTTCCGGGTGAAAGGAATACATAAAGGTATACATATAATTATAAAGTGTTTCTTCATATTTGGTAAATCTTTTCATATTACAAATAATTAATAGTTTTTTTTATAAAATAAACTAATTATGAGCGATTTCAATCAGTTTCAATCAATGAGCAATTTCAATTTTTTCAATCAACTTTGATATTGTTATGATTTGGTGCGATATTAGTGACTTCTTGCTATTTAGTAAATCTTGAATATTACAAAGAATTCATAGTACTTTATTAAATAAAATAATGAGTAATTTCAATCAATGAGTAATTTCAATGTTTTTCAATCAATGAACAATTTGAATCTTTTTTCAATCAATTTGGATATTGTTACGATTTGGTGCGATATTAGTGACTTCTTGCTATTTAGTAAATCCTTCATATTAAAAATAATTATTAGTTTTTTTTATACAATAAAATAAACTATGAGCAATTTCAATCAGTTTTAGTTTAAATTTCTAAAAGCTTTTAAAACGGAAAAGACAAAAAAAAAAATATATATATATATATATATATATATATATATTGTCATGGATAATAAGCGCTAAAGATACGGATTAAACATTTTAGAAAGATTAATAATTAAGAATTTTAATATTTTTATTATAAGAAATAAGTTATTTTCAATAAAATTTCGAGATACCTAAAATTTTTATTTTTCCTCAATTTTAGATAGTTTCAAAGCAAAATTGTTTATTTTCTCCTTAGGGAAAATAAAATACTTGATAAATAGGTTCAGTTTGAATATCCCTAATCTTGTTTTAAATATAAGTTTATTAAAATTATTCATTATATTAACTCAAGTACATTCAAAAATTAGTATGAACAATTCAATAAAATTCAAACTGCCATTTGGCTTTGCTTTTAGCTCTGAATTATTTTCTTTTTGTTGATTAGTTTTAAGTGTAATATTAATTAATTATTTGTTTGAAATTAAGAATTTATTATTAAACATTATACAGTTAAACTTTATCTGTATTGATTCAGATAAAATATTTGTCTTTTATTTTATTATATTATTCGTAAAAAATGCAAATATTATTTTTAAATTACGTTCCTAAAATCCAACTTCAAAAGGAATAAAACAACATTATTTTCTTTACAGGAGAATAGCTTTATTGTATATAACATTCTTCTTTTTCCTTTTCCCATTACAGAAGAATAACGATGCAAGTATACTGTGAAAAAAACTTCCCTTTAATAAAATCGATATTTTCTTCAAAAGAGTTTCTATCTTTTTAGTTGTAAAAAATCCCCCTTTTAAATTGACCTACGCATGGAAAGCGTTGCAGAAATATTCTTATCGTAACAATGATATCTAACCTCCATTCTGCCATGTTTGCTTCAGTGCCTTTGGGGTTTCCGAAACGTCATATACTTCCCAGTAAATATTGAAAGACACTCGAATTCGGAATGAAAAATTGATTTTCTAAAACCTTCTACATGTAACGGCACTGTTGAGCAAATATCAGTTTTCAAATGAGACCTTCCCGTGACTTTGAAGATTCTATTTTGTAAGCATTTCTTTGATTCAGACATTCTAGATTTATTATAAAAGTGTTTTTAGTATTTGTATATAAAAGGGTTAATATAGTTCCTACTGTTGAGCAAATATCAGTTTTATGAGACCTTCCTTTACTTTTATGATTCTATTTTTGTAAAAAAGCATTCCTTTTGATTCAGACATTCTAGATTTATTATAAAAAGTGTTTTTAGTATTTGTCAAAAATTAATCATGATCACTCATTTACGGAATATTCATATTTGGAAGTATTTATAATAGATAAAAGGGTTTATATAGTTATATAGTTTAGGGTTATATAGTTATATAGTCTGGGTTTTATATAGTTTATAGTTTTTACAGCTGGGCAATTATCAGTTTTACAACGAAACCTTCCCTTGACTTTTAAGATTATATTTTTCTAAGCATTCCTTTGATCCAGACATGCTTTAAATTATTATAACATCACTCATTTATCATAAAAGTATTTTAGTGTTAGTATTTACCTTCAAAAATGTATAAAGATCACTCATTATTTATATTTGGAAATATTTGTAATATATAAAAGGGTTTATATAGATATATAGTTTATAGTTCTTACTGTTGCTCAAATAACAGTTTTGCAACGAGACCTTCCGTGACTTTTAAGACTCTATTTTTGTAAGCCTTCCTTTGATCCAGACATGCCTGATTTATTAGAAAAAATTTTTAGCATCTGTATTTGCCTCCAAAATTAATGCAGATCACTCCTTTATGGAATATTCATATTTGGAAATATTTGTAATATATGAAAGGGTATTTATATAGTTTATAGTTTTTACTGTTCAGCAAATATCGGTTTTCTAAAATCTCGTTGGAAAACTGATCAGTTATCAGTTCTACGAAACCTTCCCTTTATTTTTAAGATTCTATTTTTGTAGGAATTCCGTTGATAAAGACATGCTTGATTTATTATAAAAAGTATTTTTAATATTTGTATTTGCCTTTAAAAATTAATAAAGATCACTAATTTATGTTTATTTATATTTGGAAATATGCGTAATATATGAAAGGGTTTACATGGTTATATAGTTTAATATAGTTTATAATTTTTACTGTTGAGCAAATGTCAGTTTTCCAACGAAATCTTCCTTTGATTTCTAAGATTCTATTTTTGTAAGCCTTCCTTGATCCAGACAGTCTTGATTTATTATAAAAGTATTTTTAGTATTTGTATTTGCCTTCAAAAATTAATAAAGATCACTTATTTATGGTTTATTTATATTTGGAAATATGCGTAATATATGAAAGGGTTTACATGGTTATATAGATTAATATAGTTTATAATTTTTACTGTTGAGCAAATGTCAGTTTTCCAACGAAATCTTCCTTTGATTTCTAAGATTCTATTTTTTGTAAGCCTTCCTTTGATCCAGACAGTCTTGATTTATTATAAAAGTATTTTTAGTATTTGTATTTACCTTCAAAAATTAATAAAGATCACTCATTTATGGTTTATTTATATTTGGAAATATGCGTAATATATGAAAGGGTTTACATGGTTATATAGTTTAATATAGTTTATAATTTTTACTGTTGAGCAAATGTCAGTTTTTCCAACGAAATCTTCCTTTGATTTCTAAGATTCTATTTTTGTAAGCCTTCCTTTGATCCAGACAGTCTTGATTTATTATAAAAGTATTTTTAGTATTTGTATTTGCCTTCAAAAATTAATAAAGATCACTTATTTATGGTTTATTTATATTTGGAAATATGCGTAATATATGAAAGGGTTTACATGGTTATATAGTTTGATATAGTTTATAATTTTTACTGTTGAGCAAATGTCAGTTTTCCAACGAAATCTTCCTTTGATTTCTAAGATTCTATTTTTGTAAGCCTTCCTTTGATCCAGACAGTCTTGATTTATTATAAAAGTATTTTTAGTATTTGTATTTGCCTTCAAAAATTAATAAAGATCACTCATTTATGGTTTATTTATATTTGGAAATATGCGTAATATATGAAAGGGTTTACATGGTTATATAGTTTATAATTTTTACTGTTGAGCAAATGTCAGTTTTCCAACGAAATCTTCCTTTGATTTCTAAGATTCTATTTTTGTAAGCATTTCTTTGATCCAGATATGCTTGATTTATTATAAAAATATTTTAATATTTCAATTGCCCATCAAAAATTAATAAAGATCATTCATGGAAGAATGATCAGTAGGAAGTCATTATCCTGAAGGCCACAGGTGACGCTCTTGAATTGAGTAGGGAGGAAGCACAGTTACACAAAAAAATTAGAAAATTTAAAAATATTTTGGTAGAAATAAGTACATAAATTTAAACATTCATCAAAACATTAATAACGTAATTGTTGAAAGACGCGAAATAAATAATTTGTTTTTGAAATTTTCTGAAAAAAATCAGAAGAGAAAACATATCACTAACTGTAACATTGTTTAAAAAGTTTTTTTTTTTTAAATTTAATATTCAGTTTTGCATCTTGAAAAAGAGTTCAAAATATTTTAGTCAGATTAATCGAAAAATTCCTCTGCTATTAAAAATGCCTAATTATATCAAGTTGAACTTTTAATCTGGTAGAAAGTTTACAAAGACATTAATACAAATTGTTATTGTAAAAATATTTAATCATATTACGAATCAAGTAAAATATTTTAAAAATACGCTTCTCATTCATAAATGTAATAATGTATTTAGTTTTAATGTATTTAATTTCTTATGCATATTTTTTCAATAAATGGCTCAAAATATTAAAAGACCAATAATATTTCATGTAAACTATAGTTTCTGATCTTAAAAACTAAAAATGACATTAATAAAAAATACTTTTTAAAAAATGAAAATTTCAATGTATATCATTCTTTTAAAGTTCAGAAATTTCTGTTTAAATAAAAGAACAAAAGCCATACTTAATAATAATTTTTATTTTCTCAGCTGTATCATTTTAAGAGCCAGAATAATAATTGTTACTCTAACAAATCCTTCTATTAAATTAAACAAAATTTCTTTTTGCAATTTATCCATATTACGTAACATTGTTACGAACAATGCCAAATATGTAGAGAAAAAATCTTTTTGAAATGATGTTCATAGAATTCCGTTGAACCTGAACATCTTGATATAAAACATCTATTATTAAATGTGGGTTTGTGTGTGAAGAATGCATTGTACAATTTACTTTCGCAATATAATTGTTTCCTATATAAAAGATAAAGAGTAAAAATGTTTTTTCTTAAAAATGGTGTATTACTAAACCCGAAACAATATATCAACAGAAGTAAAAATAAATACATAGTATATACGCTAGATTTTTAATAGCAGGTCTTGTTAACGCTCGCAATATACGCCCGAAACATTAACCTGGGTTTACAAACAACGCGCTGTTGTTAAACATCCGTTTGGTTCTTTTTGTTTAACCTTTTCTAAAAACGAGTTCATGCTTTTTAATTTTTCCCTCTCTTTTGGCTGATCTACACTAAAAAATCATCAACAGTCTCTATTACAATGTTTCAATATGATTTATTCGTTATATGCGTTCAGTTAGATATATAATAATAGTTTGGAAAATTTCATTGAATATAAAAGCGTCAGAAATTCATTATGTAAATATTTATTGTTGCATTAAATAAAGTTAACCATAAAAACAAATCAAACAAATCTTCACACAAAGCCAGAACTGATTACAGTTCAGGATTTGTTTATATACATTTTCGAGATACATGTAAAATCTAAGAAAATAACTTCTAAAAGTAACACATATTTTTATATTATGGTATCGTAACCTGCTCTGGTCTTTGTATAACAGGCTTCAGGTTCGAATCCTGACTTCGACATGAATGTTTTTAGTAGTTCGAATCCATTTTAAACTGTACGTCCTGGTCTAATTAGTCTAAAATGTTCAAAAAATGACCGTAGAGACAAAGCAAACCAAACCTAAATTGGGCCTGATAACCGAGTGATTAGCGCTCTGGCGCTAGGTGCCATGGATGTTTGTAATAGTTTAAAAATCCACTTTAAAACCATAGGTGCCTGTCTACTATGATCATCGAGCGTTGTGAAGGTAGTGTACTCTCGTGCCCGTAGCATATCTTCAAGCTACACATCTAATTCCTGAGTAGCGCTAGATGAGTAACAGCGGTGCAGCCCTTATGGCAAAAAAAGATTAACTGTATCTGTATTGTCAGCTACATTAGAACAACAAATAAAAGGTAATAAACAGAATTTAAAATAATTATGGATAAATAGAAAAAAGCAGCTAACGCGAGCATAAATCTCAAAGTCAAGTTAAAAATAATTTCCATATAAAATCAATCCTTAGTTAAAAGAAACAATTTTTAAATTTTATTTTATAAATAAAAGAAACATTTATTTTTTATAACGCTACAATTGTTTTAAATTGCTGTTTAATATTCTATTAACTTACTGGTGTTTGCGAAATCTGTATATGTGCTAAACAATTTTTAAACCAGTTTGCTTAACTCAACAATTTTATGTGTATATAAAATATTCTATAACAACTGTACTTAATAATAGCTTAATGTCGCTAAAAATTCAATAAATAAAATAGTTGTTCATTCAAAAGGTCAATGTCTCTTATATGTGACTATTTTGATTTTAGTTTGACTAATATATCATTTTTTTTTACACAATTACCATTAATAGTTGATTTTTATGCATTGAATTGTTTTAAAACATAAATGACGGCTTCATATATGGGATTTTTTAAAACAATACAATATTTTACTTCACTGATGTAGTAATTGATATTCATCTGAAATAAAAATAGATATTTTTAATGAAGGAATCCAAAAACATATGTTCAGAACTTTCTTCCCATTTCTAATCTATCTCACTACTACTCAATTCTGCTCTTTGAAAGGTCTTTTCTTTATTTTCTTTTTTTTGCTCACTTCCATTATTGTTTCCTTCTTATTTTCCTCTCTTTCTCGTGTTTCACCGCCTTCTCTTTGAAGTTTCGCGGTCCACAATGCCATTTTTACAAATTTTTTTTGAGATCATTTTCTTCGTCTGTCTTTTTGAACAACTAATTTTCTTCAAGTTGAAAGTGTTCCGTCTTTCTTACTCGGTTCGGTATTCTATGTATTACTGCAGTATGTCCAAGAGAATAGCTCAGAATCGGAATCCAAATATTCATATTACTCAAAAAAAAAAAGAAGAAATAGAAAACTTCCTTTTGTCCTCTATTTTTCACTTTTTTTCCACAAATAAATATTTATATTAAGATTCCTAGAATGCTATACTATTTCTGAATGATCTTGATCCAAAAACGTATAAAAATATTTTTAAATTATTTACATAAAAAATTAAATAATCTTTTGAAATATTTTCATTTTTAAAGCTAGATAAGTTCAATAAAAAAATTGCAGGTTTACAAAATTATTTTATTATTATTAACTTACAGATGTTTGTGAAATCTGTACAGGCATTAAACAATTTTTATACCAGTTTGCATAACTCAACATTTTTTTTTTGTATATAAAAATATCCTATAGCCAGGTGATTAAAATATTTGCCATTTTTGCATGCTTCTACAAGACCACAGTTATAGGTTGGACTAATGTTATAAAGCAGTGCATAACATATTCAAATTAATTATATTGATGTACATTATTACAAGTATTACTAAATTTAAAATTTAATGTGAGAATACTTTTAATATACATCAACATAATGTTTATTTTATTATTAAAATAAGTATTTATATAATGTTTAATTATGAAAATCAGTTGAAAGAGTTCCTTCTTTCTTATTATGTTCGGTATTCCATTATTGCAGTATGTCCAAGAGAATAGTTCAAGAATTGGAATCCAAATATTGCAATTCATATTACTCAAAAAAGAAGCAATAGGAAACTAATCATCTATTTTTCACTTTTATCCACAAATAAATATTTATTTTATGATTCCCAGAATAAGAACCAGAAGAATGAGGAAACTATTTGTGGTGATCTTGATGTTAAAAACGTATAAAATATTTTTAAATTATTCATTTATTATTATTATTTTATTATTAAATTTTATATTATATATTATTTTTTATACAAATCTATTTGTTTAAGGTCTATTTTTAAAGCTAGATAAGTTGAATAAAAAAATTGCAGGTTTACGAAACATGAATTTGGTATAAAAATATTGAATAAACAGAATTTATAAATGCATTTATGCTGAATAAATATTATTTATTGATTTAATGGTTATTATTCTTAAGGAAAGAATACGAACCCTTAATTCAATAAATAATATTATAAATAACCATAATCAGTTCTCATAATTGATGATTGAAGTCTTAATTATGCATATTTATGCTGAATAAATATTGTTTACTAATTTTAATGGTTCTTATTCTTAAAGAAAGAAATCCGTGAAATATTTTTTATACAAATTTGCTTAAGATCTATTTTTAAAGTTTGATAAGTTCAATAAAAAATTGCAGGTTTACGAAACATGAATTTGGTATAAAAATATTTTAAAATGGTGAATAAACAGAATTTGCAATTGTATTTATGCTGATTAAATATTATTTATTGAATGATAATTTATGGTTCTTATTCTTATTCTTAAAGAAAAAGAGTAAGAACCCTTAATTCAATACATAATATTATAAATTATTCAATTCTTATAATTGATTACTGAAGTCTTAATTATGCATATTTACGTTGATGTAATTTAGTAAGTGGCATAAACTTGTATTAGAATTGAAGATGATTTATTTTTATACAAATTCTCTCTTTAAAAATAATTTTAATTAATTTTGTATATACATCAAAAGTCTCAGATATAAATAAGCTGACCTAACTTCCTTTTAAGAATATTTATAATTTATTATAGTAACAGTGGTGCAGCCCTTGCTTATGGCATAAAGATTAACTGTCTCTGTATTTCCAGCTGCATTAGAACAACAATAATTTATTACTTTCATAAATAGATATTTAAAGCATATAATACTATAAATTACAATTGTATTTTGTCTTTATTATATATAAATAAATTGTTATGAAATATTATCATTAATTTTGTTGCTATAGATCAAAGTTTGTAAATGCATGATTTGTAACACTAATACAAAAACCCTAAAAGGATTTTTTGCTTCTTAGTTAGTGTTAGCATTATTTTTAATAGTTAATTATCTCAAATAAATGACGTCGCCTTAGTCATTTTAATTAAAATTTATGAACTAAAATATCTTTCATGCTGCTATTTTTTATCTCATGGTATTTCCTTAGCATATGAGAGATTGGATTAGATTCAATTGACAGTAGATTGGGTTGTGATTGTGTCAGACATAGTCAGGATTTTTCTTTTCTTGGGAGATGTCTTCAATATGACACACAAATGTAGGACTTTTTCAAAAAGTCTTCCTAAAATTGGCTAACAACTACAGGTATACAAGAGATTAGGTTAGATTCAATTGACAGTAGATTGGGTTATGATGGTGACAGATATAATCAGGATGTCCTTTTTTTTGGGGGGGGAGGGGGGTCTTCAATAGGATACACACATGTAGTTTTCAGAAAAGTTTTTCCATCATTGGCTAACGATACCTCCTTCCTCGTGGTGTACCATGAGTGATGTCAAAACTATAGGCGTGCAAGGGATCAGATTAGATTCAATTGACAGTAGATTGGGGTGTGATTGTGACAGATATATTCAAGATGTCCCTTCTTTTTGGGAGAAATCTCAACACGATACACAAATGTAGGACTTTTGTTTTTCAGAAAAGTCTTTCCACCACTTAAATTAGATTTCATTGACAGTAGATTGGATTGTGACTGATAAAGTCCGGTTGTCCCTTTTTTATGGAAGAAGTCTTCCATGCGATACACAAATATAGGACTAGTTTTTTTTTTCCTTCAGAAAAGTCTTTCCACCATTGGTTAACAATCCTTTCTTCTTCCTGGTATACTGTGAGTGAAGTCAAAACTACAAGCATGCAAGAGATTAGATTAAATTCAATTGGCACTAGATTGGGTTGAGATTGTGACAAATATAATCAGGATATCAATTTTTTTGGGGGAGAGTCACAATATGATACACAAATGTAGGACTGGTTTTTTTTTTTTCAGAAAAGTCTTTCCACCATTGGCTAACAATCCCTCCTTCCTCATGGTGTACCATGAGTGATATCATAACTACAAGCATGCAAGAGGTTTAGATTAAATTGACAGTAGATTGGTTGTGACAGATAGAGTGAAGATGTCCCTTTCTTTGGAGAGATCTTTGAATTTTGAGATCTTTGCAATTGTAGGACTGTTGTAGTTTTTCCTGAAAAGTCTTTCCGCCATTGACTAGCAATCACTCCTTCATCATGGTGTACTGTGAGTGATGTCAAAACTACAAGCATACAAGAGATTAGATTAGATACAATTGACTGAAGATTTGGTGGCTGTTGTGACAGATGTAGTCTGGATGTCCCTTTTTTGTGAAAAATCTTCAATATGATACATAAATGTAGGACTAGTTTTTTTTTTTTTTTCCTTTCAGAAAAGTCTTTCCACCATTCCAATATAATCAATCCCTCCTTGTGAATCTCTTGATGTATTGTGAGTGATGTTAAAACTACAAGCATGCAAGAGATTAGGTTAGATTCAATTGACAGATTCGGTTGTGATTGTGACAGATATAGTCAGAAGATCCCTTTTTTGGGTGAAGTCTCAATATTATACACAAATGTAGGATTGTTCGTTTTTCAGAAAAGTCTTTCCACAATTGGCTAACAATCCCTCATTCCTCGTGGTGTACCATAAGTGGTTTTAAAACTACAAACATGTAAAGCTTAGGTTATATTCAATTGACAGTAGTTTGGGTTGTAATTGGGACAGATATAGTCACAGTCAAGATGTTTTTTATGGGGAGGGGAAAGTCTCAATATGATACGAAAATGTAGGACTTTTTTTCAGAAATGTCTTTCCACCACTTTCTAACAATCATACCTTCCTCTTAGTGTACCATGAGTGATGTCAAAACTACAGTACAGTTGTAACTGCATCTTTATGCCATCTGTTGTATTTACTGACAAATAACCTGGTAGCCAAATATTCAGCAATAAAAATATTCAAGCAATATTTTTATGTGCATTTTTGGATCATTATCTAATGCTCAAAATATAATTCAATTAACTATGTTCAACATTTTAAAAGCTCACAAAATTAAAATAGAAGTCATTTATGATTCAAATCCTGAACAGTAATTAACATTTAAATTAATGACAGAAATGAGACATCAGTATTTTAATTCATCTGCATTTAAAGAGGATATTAGATGGTTGCCTGAACATTCACCAAAGAGACAGGGAGGAAGTTCGGAATTGTTAATAAGGTACTGGCAGACAGTCCAGGATATCCAGGTGTTTAATAAGCAGGTCTATTGACCCTCGGAAAGTGAAGAACACGGTTCCCCACCTGCTCTCATTTAAGAAGACGTTCACTTTCGAGCTATGCATAATTCATTCAATCATTTGTTGGCATAGGGTGTAATATCTTGTAAAGAGTGAATGTTCTGCGATTCATTATTCATGATAAGGAACGCGAAAATATTTGAAATGATAAAAGAAAGACATATTTGTACCTTGTGCATATAAGTATCGTCGTTATTTGTATTTGCACAAATAACTGGAATGAAGCACGACAATAACTTTCATTTGTAAAATATTTTTAAAAATGATGAAAAAAATACATTTTGCAAGTAGTTTTTAGGAAAAATCAAGAAGTAATAAGATAAAAATAAAAATAAACTAAGTATTAGCATATAAAAATTCAATTTTTTTTTATTCTACAGGAATTAATGTTTTGGTTTTTTTTTCTTAGATAAATAGAACTAAGTTAAATATAAATATTCATCATTAAATTTCTTTTTTCAATTCCTTCTATTAGCTCACACTCCCCCTATATATATCTTGTTCAAATTTTCAATCGTTAATAAAATAATTTTTATTCATCCACTCAAGTTCAAATACATTTTTTTTGAACTTGTAGTGGGTGACACTTAATGTTAATACATTTTTTTCAAATATTAATTCAGTAATTAAATTTAATTCATTAATTTCAGTTTTTTTAGATTTAAGTCAGATATATCTACCAATAGATATAGGGCGCCAGATAAACTTGAAAAAAATGAATGAAAATTATTTATAAAGGACATTCTGCAATATAGTGAAGAAAAAGTAGGAATTGACTTTTTTTATATTACTTGTTTTCTCTTAGATAAATAGAATTAAATTAAATATAAATATTCATCATTAACTTCCTTTTTTTTTTGTTCATATTGCATTTTACTTTGCTGTTTTAAGTTATTTTTTTAATGTTTATTCGGTTCATTTTTATTATTTTTTAAATTACTTTATGGACAATTATTTTTAAAAAACAAATGTAAAATCCAATTTTTTTATTAATTAAAGATTAAAATGATGTATTTAGGTAACAACGTAATTAAAAATAATGCATCCCTTTTAAATTGAAACTTAAAAACATACATATTTTTTACCGTGAAATACTTATTAGTTTTATCTAAGTTTTCTCTTTATTTATTTCTGTTGACAAGTTCTGATTTTTAATTAAGAATTTTTGGTTTTGTTTGAAATTATAATTAACTTCATGTAGCTTGAAAAATATTGCATGTATTAATTTATTTCTTTATTTTTATGTATTTATTTTTTATTTCTTTATAAATTGTTTTTTGATGTTTGATAATTGATTTTTTCCTTTTGCTTTATACAGAAAGAATACAATGAATTTTGTATAGCTTGATTTTTTTAATTATTGATGATTGTGTTAATCAATATGTATATTAAGCATATTATCGATAAATCGCAAAAGATTTTATTGATAGTTTTTAAAGGTTTTCATTAATTCTTTATCAATTATCATCCATTCCATACATAGATTATAATACCAATTTTCAATTCACATTTTTATTACTAAAATATTTCTTTATATTTTAAATACAAAAATATTTTTTCTTCGTATCTTTATTATTATTATATCTTCTATATTTACTTAGCTTTTAGAATAAATGCTAAATTACTTTTATGATGATAATTATATTTCAATGCATTTAATTTGTTCTCTTAGAAGTAATATATTTTTGTAAGATAAACGTGATAAAATATTTTTATTTTTTGTATCATTTCAATTATTTTATCATTTCAAACATAAAGTTTCTTCTTATATTACAATATAAGGGACTGATGGCCAAGTGACTAGCACTCTGGTTCCACAGTTTCGGGTTCGAGTCCCGGCGGTGCCACGGATATTTATAGTGATTAGTGATTCGGAATCCATTTTAAGTAGTAGGTCCCGGTTTAACATGTTCGTAGAGCGTTGCGGAGTTATTGTTGTTCCGCGTCCATACCTTATCTTCAAGCTACACGCACTCCTGGGTAGTGCTAAGAGAGTAACGTCGGTGCAGCTCTTGGTTTAAGGCCTCAAAGACACCAGTCAACTGCATTGGAACAAAAAAAATATTACAATATACAGTAATTTGCCAATTGAGTAATATATAGCTAATTATATGTTTACTAAAGGTTTTGCACTGGAAGGGGGCTGTGAACAATACTCTTATTTTGCCATTACAGTTCGATACGAACATCCCCAAGAATGGCATCTGGAGGATTCTCACACTCCTTCGACCTGAAGGCTCGCAAATTGCAAATGACAAATGACTCGCAATCGCTATCAATATATATATATATATATATATATATATATATATATATATGGGGCCTGAATGGCCGAGTGGCTAGCCATGGATGTTTGTAGTCGTTCGAATCCACTTTAAACCGTAGGTCCCGGTCTAATAGGATCGTAGAGCGTGCGTTGCGGGGGCATTGTTACTGGGGCCTGAATGGCGTCCGTGGTTTATCGTCAAGTTACACGCGCCCCCTGGGTAATGCAACTCCGCGTCCGTGGTTTATCTTGAGTAACGCCTGTGCAGCGCTTGCCTTAAGGCATCTAAGACCAAGCTGTCTAAGTGTTTGCCAGCTGCATTAGAAATATATATATAATGATGATGTGAATACCTTTCTGAATATAGCAACACCGTGGCAGAATCACTGGAATTTAACGAAATTTAGTCCACAGATAGCCTGCAATGGTGCAAAGAAACGATTAACTATGAAGGGGTATTGGTGGAAACAAATAAAAAACAAAAACAAACATTTATTGTTACAGCCGCTCTGTATAATGACAGTTTCCAAATGTCATTGCAGCTGTTAAAAATTATTTCTAATGTGTAGAATATTCAATGAATAGAATTCCAAAATGCTTTTATGCTGCGCTGAATTCTGTTGCACTGGATGCTGGATGATTGCCACTTTCAAATATTTCATTTACAAAATTCCACATGTTCAATAGGTATTCTTTGTGGAATGAGAAGACCAAGGAAGAATAGTTTCTTGTAGTGCGTAGTATTTCTTGTAATTGTCTATTTTAGGGAATATTTTTGAGAGATTAATCCTTTAGAAATACACTTTCAGGAACGCTTTGACATATGATTACGACTTTAGCTTACAATGACCTCCTGATGCAAAGGTCGACTTTCAAAGTAACTATAGTTTTGAACAACCACGATTGTCTATAATATCCTTTAATATCAAAGTATTTCAAGCTTTTGGGTCTCGACATAATATATGAGTATAATATTCATGGTTATGAATATTATACTCATATTTTATGGGTGCTCTGTGACACTGGATAATGAGCTCAAATAGAATGACTTTATCTCTGAGTTTAATGCGTAGTTGACCTTCACCGAGGTCGAATTGAAGCGGGATCCATCGAAAAGACGACTAAATGCAAACCGCACGACAAGGGCTGTGTTGATGAGTTCATTGTATCCAGAGTCGTTAATGATTTTACATCAGTGAAATCATGTAGTACGAAAAGTGTGCACTTAATCCATGACCAACTAAAGAAATTGACACCTATAGCAGTGTTCCAACATTGTACTAACTGTCGGAATTACTGCATGGTCCGTCACTGAAATACGACTGAGATGCCTGTTATCCAGTGTTTACTTCACATTTCTTGGTGTTCGCCAACATCTATTGAATCCACTTCTTCTACATCCTTATTGTAGTCATAGCATTATGGCCCTTGCACTATTACGGTAAAACTTCGTTCGTGTAGGCTGATATTTTGCCTTTCTCCCTCTCATAACCTGCTGATATGCCATCATTTTTCGTCTGGAAGGTATAGTGATTTCTGATGAAATATTTACAGCCGAAAGTGACACACTACTTTAAACTACTTTTTTTGTACTTACTACTACACAAACACTACTTTTATTCATTATTGGCTTTTCTTCGACTAGGTTTATTGTTTTTCAAAATATTCTCCGTGATGATCATATATCCAAACCAATTTCCATAGCACTTTTTCCAATCGGTATCTTCTCTGTCTCATTGAGGTATCTCCGAAGCATGCATTTTGAACACATAAATCGCTTCTTCTGGAGTCGAAAATAGTTGAGCATGTAGTTTATTTTTCACGTACGGGTACAAAAATAAATCTTTGGGCGCTACATCAGGGCGCATGACATCGATGTTTTGCCTGAACAAATATTAAGCTGTTTGGGCCGATTTATAAGAATTCGTGTTGTCATGATGAAGAATAATCCTGCGTTGCCGATTATTCTTTCGTATTTCTCCGAAGACTTTCGGCGAACAAATGGCTGTGTACCATTCAGAATGGATCGTTCTACGATTCCCTAGTGGTACCGCATCCACAAGTCCATTTAACCCCCCCTCCCAAAAAAAAATAACAGGCGACCATTTGCTTCAAATGGCTTCTTGTGTTTTGTTTTGATCAATTCATGTTCCCATACATTTGATTCCTTTTTATTTTCGAGCTAATAACCATAGATCCAAAATTCGTAAATGTGCACATGTTGTACATATCTTTTAACGCACCGCGATTATACTTTTGAAGCATTTCTTTGCACCAATGGAGAAGAATCAATTTTTTAGCAATTCTCAATTTCTGCGGAATCTAACATGAACAATTCTTTTTCACATCTAAATGTTCACGCAAAGTTTTTGGTGCACTTATAATATTTATGCCTAATGATGTCTCAATCTCACGATTTGTCACATGATCCTGCATTATCAATTCGCGCATAATATTTGTTTTCTGACACAACAACCGATTTTGGACGACCTTCTTTAAATTCAACCATGAGCGAACGACGACCATAATTAAATTCACTGAACCACTGATATACAGTGGTTTTGGATGGTACTCAATGCTAAAAAATGAAACGGGATGTTTGATGCTCTGTTGTTCAGATAATTTACGTCAAAAGTCATAGTAAATCACAGCACGAAAATGTTCATGATTTAATTTCATATTTTTGATTCATATAAAAGTTTCAAGTTGCTGTAAACAACAAAAAATGGCATTCGTATGACAAAACGTTCTTATTTCGTAAGGGCAAAAAAAAAAATGTCAAACTTTACGCGGTTAGGTCAGATGGTGTCACGCAACCCTAGTGTAGCCTGTTCTGGATACATAATTAGCAACCTTCATATTTATACAGATACCTAAAAAGCGTTGTTGGAATTCTAATCACTTACACATCGTATTCATTTTTCCTATTTTCTTAAACTTGATTTCATTCACATGATACTTTCATGTTGATATAAACAAGAATATATATATACATATAGCAGGTAGGCTGAAAGGTTCGCAGGCTAGCATAGAAAATTCTCTTTTTTTTTTTTTTATAGAATTTGATTTTATTATTCAATATAGTTGCCTTCTAGGGTGATACAGCGATTATAGCGGTCATACAATTTTTCGATACCATTTTTATAATATTTGTCTTTAGCTTCAAAATAGGCTTCAGTTTCGGCGATTACCTCTTCATCGGCGCTAAATTTCTGTTCAGCGAGCATCCTCTTGAGGTCTGAGAACAGGAAAAAGTCGCTGGGGGCCAGATCTGGAGAATACGGTGGATGTGGAAGCAATTCGAAGCCCAATTCATGCAATTTTGCCGTCGTTTTCATTGATTTGTGACACGGTGCATTGTCTTGATGAAACATATGGATTTAATACTAGTAGCGCCATCTACGTGTCTGTCTACGAACATTTCAGCACCTGTTATATATATATATATATATATATATATATATATATATGGATGTGTACTTTTACATACCTGCTTACATTTATTAAAATAAGGATAATGATACTCTTGTTTTGTGATATACAGTATTCATACTTTTGTCTTGTCAATTAATTCAATAAGAACCAATGCTAAAATATCAACCTGATATAATAAAGAAAATTTATTTTGTGAAAATTAAAATTACGTTCGGAATAAATAAAAAAATATTACAGACTTTCTTTTACTTCAACTGGAAAAAAATTAAAATTATATAAAAGTATTATTTTCAAAAATTTAGATGCATTGCATTTGAAAATTACTACCTAGGTAATTATAAACTGAATTACAGAATAATGAAGGACGTTATATTAATACAGTTAAACGATTTAAAAATTTGACTTTGAAGAGGTGTTATCAAAAAATTTTTTTTCCTCTTAAAAGTATTTCAAATAAATTAAATGTTTCTCTGTTAATAAGTAATTTAATAAAAATGGAATGATAAAATTAAATTTATCATTTTTACATCGTTTTATTCATCATTTTTATATAACTTTTGTCACTAAAATTTATAACTTTTAATCATTTTATTCATCATTTCAATTCCTTCTATTAGCTCACACTCTCCCTATATATATCTTGTTCAAATTTTCAATCGTTAATAAAACACTTTTTAATCATCCACTCAAGTTCAAATACATTTTTTAAACTTGTAGTGGATGACAGTTGATGTTAATACAGTTTTTCAAATATTAATTCAGTAATTAAATGTAATTAATTAATTTTAGTTTTTTAGATTTAAGTTGCATATATCTACCAATAGATGGCGCCAGATAAAATTAAAAAAATGAATGAAATTTATTTATATAGTGAAAAAAAGTAGGAATTGACTTAAAAATTTTTTTCATATTACTTGTTTTTTTATTTCATATTTTTATTTTTTATATTATTGTTTTTTATATTTTGTCAATTAAACTTATAATTTTTATATAACTTTTGGCACTTAAATGTATCATTTTAAATCACCATTTTTATATAACTTTGTCAATGTTTTTGATACTCTAATGTAAAATTTTAATATTTATTGAGAAAAAGAAAATCGTAAATAGACTTCGTCAATCACAACTGTTTCAGAAAAAAATATAATGACTTCAGATTTTTTTTTGGTCTTGAACCATATAGGCGGTCTGATTCATCAATGCTCTATCACTATCATTAATGTCCAAAGCGGAACTGCCCATGCATAAGTAATTAGCCATTGTTTATAAAAAGAGTCATTGCAATTATAAGCATTTATCATTATTTGTTCGATTTAAATGAGGTAGAATGTATTCTAATTATTAGAATAAGACACGTCTTTTAACATGAGTTCATTTGAAAAAAGATATGTGCTCATTCAGCATAAATATAATTGCTTGTGGATTCTACTATAACGTCATCCATTAAACCACATTTGGAACAAACAATAAAATTAAATTCACGTACTTCACGAAAATGGGTAAGAATTGAAATAAAAAAAATTTGCAACTGCCGAGATAATAGTGTGGTCAGTTGAATGGCTAATCAATTTTCAGAAATAATGATTTTTTCTAACAAGTTTAGGGACATTATTCCATAACAGTTATGAAACTTTTTCCTTTTATTTTTTAAGTATTTTTCGATGAGTTAATAAATTGTTTTGTTTAATAAAAAATTACATTGAAATATAATGTTCATTTTGTTTTTAAAAAATTCTTTACATTAGCATGAAAATTTCCTGAAATAATGTTGAAAAAAATAATACACTCATCGGGTTTTAATTTCTAAAGAAAATAAAAGATGGTTTCCCAAGTTATTTAAAAAAAAAAAAAAAAAAGCCTTTCCATTTCTCTCTCTCTCTCTGTATATATATTTTTTTCAAATTCTACTAATAACATTTTTTTGTAATACTTTTAAAATCTATTGCATGAAATAAATATTTATAATATGCTACATACCGACTCAAGATCAAAAATATTTTTACGGTTTAAATGTTATTTCATCTACCATAATTTAAGATTCTTTATAGATTTAATAAAAAGAATGTGTTTTTACTTTTATGTTAAAAAAAAGTGCATTTTGTTTTCTATGAAATATGTAATATGGAAATTATATTCTTAATAAAACATTTAGCGTTATTTTTAAAAACTATTGAGCATTATAGTAAATAAACTATTTTTTTTTTCCTTGATTTTCACTGTTTTTCATTTTTGAATTTGCATAAATACTGCTACTAATAATTATGTACTACTACTAATAATAATTCTGCTATTTTATAAGTGGCAGCTTCATTAGTAGCAGTAGTGAAAAAGCTAATGCTGCTACTTATAAAGTATAATAATGTTGCAACTTTAAAAGTAGTAGCATTATTATTTTCTGATAATATTGCTATCTAAATGCTAGTTAAATTTTTAAAATCTTTATTCTTACCCAAATGAAATTTTTTTTAGATAAACATTAAAATTCAAACAATATTATTGTATATCGTGTTCATTATTTCATATCTATAATACTATTGCTAATTCATTAATAGATAGAATTTATATTTTATTTATCTGTTTTACATTCAGAAATTGCGTTTTGTTTTCTATGAAATATGTAATCTTGAAAATTATATTTTTAATAACAAATTCAATATTATATTTATAAATTATTGAGCATTATAGTAAATAGACTATTTCTTTTCAGAATTTACATAAATGCTGCTACTAATAATTCTGCACTACTGCTACTAATAATGCTGCTATTTATGCAGTAGCAACATTATTATTTTTGATAATATTGTTTGATAATTATAATTAAATTTTAAAAATTGTTTTTTTTATTCTTATGAATTTTTTTATGTTAGATAAACATTAAATTTCAAACAATATTATCGTATATCGTGTTCATTATTTTACATCTATAATAATATTGCTAAATCATTGATAGATCGAATTTATTTATCTGTTTTACGTTAAAAAATTGCGTTTTGTTTTCTATGAAATATGTAACATGAAAATTAAATTTTTAATAAAAAATTCAATGTTATTTCTATAAATTATTGAGAATTATTGTAAATACTGTTTTTCAGTATTTGCATAAAGGCTGCTATTAATAATTCTGCATTATGCTACTAATAATGCTGCTAGTTATAAAGTAGCAGCATTATTATTTTCTGATAATATTGTTAATTAAGAGTTAATTAAATTTTAAAAATATTTATTCAATCCATATGAATTTTTTTATGTTAGATAAACATCAAAATTCAAACAATATTATTGTATATCTTCATTATTTTACATACCATAATAATATTTGCTAAATCATTGATAGATCGAATTCTCTGTTATGATTCTAATATATGCAGAAATATAACCTAAAAATAATCTGTTAATTGATATTTGAATTCTTAATTGTGTTATATTCTGTAAGGTTAGTTATATTTGAATTTCTTGAGTTGTTTAATTGATAGTTGAATTCCTAAAATACATATTAAAAAATAAAAAAATTTAATACGTACAGAAATTTATATTTCTTATATTATTTCTTAAAAATAATTTGTTAATTGATATTTGAATTCTCTATTGTGTTATATCCTGTAAGAATAATTATATCTGAATTCCGTAAGCTGTTTGGTTGATAGTTGAATTCCTAAAATACATATCAAAAAGTAAAAAGAAATATCCTAATATATATATAGAAATATAAACTTAAAATAATCTGTTAATTAATATTTGAATTATAAATTGTATTATATTTTGTAAGATTAATTATATTTGAATTCCGAAAATCAATATATTTAATATATTTGAATTCTCGAAAATTATAATTAATAAATTTATTTCTACTGAAACAAATAAATAGTCTCATTTTTACAGCTGCATTATTACATAAATTGATAAAAATTATGTCGTGATACTTGAAATAATATTTAAAAAAATACTATAGAAATTAGAAGATTAAAATATAAAATACCTTAGAGCAATTGTATTTTAACATAACAATACATACTTGAAAGAAATTTAACTTATTTTTACAGTTATGTTTTCCTATTTTGTTAGTTTAAATAAACAAGGTCAAAAGCAACCTTAATCAATCTTGAACATTAACTGTAAATTTAAGCATTAAGGGTTAAGTGTATTTTCTTAACCTTCTAAAATTCCGAAAAACCTGGTTCAATTTTATAAAATAATTCGATATAACATTTTTATTTAATATACATGAAAGGCCATTTTATTCACATAATTTTATTGTTGAAGCAAATTGAATTTTGTAAATATTATTCGACCTACATTCATAACTTGATTCTAATAATGATAGATGAAAAAATAATCGAATGACTCCATATTATTAGAAACGAAAGAATTGATGTACTTGTGAGATGTTCTATATTCTTTTCCTAAATGTAAGAATGTCATATATTTTATTTGGCGTCTCTTTTTCTGTATTTTTATACTTTTTAATTTATCTTTATTATACCGGATATTTTGATACTATTCATCATTGATATTTTTATAAGATATTGAATGCATGATGCCTCGAAATTGTCAAAATACTAAAAATAATTATATAACTATGTCTTAATAGAACATTTTACAATATTTCATTTTGTAAAATTCTTTATTGTAGTATTTTCCCACGGGAAGAGCTATAGCATTTTTGTTCCCAGGAAAAGGAATGTATATTCTTTAACAAGTATATAATAACAAACTATCATTCAAATCTGAAAGCAGATAAGCAGTATCGTGGCTATTTATATTACATGCAATTAGTGTCTTGTACTAATGAGAACAACCTTCATTCAAATCTGAAAGCAGATGAGCAGTATCGTGGATATTTATATTACATGCAATTAGTGTCTTGTACTAATGAGAACAACCTTCATTCAAATCTGAAAGCAGATGAGCAGTATCTGTGGATATTTATATTACATGCAATTAGTGTCTTGTACTAATGAGAACAACCTTCATTCAAATCTGAAAGTAGATAAACAGTGACATGGATAATGAGACATTATGGAATTAGTGATTGTATGCTCGACCTTCACAGGTCGAAACAGTTACAGATGAAATATGGACTATGTGATCTATGTGATGAGTTGCTGCATCGTGATTGGTAATAGACCATGGGCTGAGGAAGTGTCCACTCCAGTAAGAAGTGAGGGAAGCTGACCCCAACTTTTTAAGAGATTTTCTTACATGGAATCTTTGGAGATGAAGAACGATGAAGACGACTTCTGCGATGAGTCGACAAGAACAAAAAATTTTTTTCTTTTGAAAGTGATTAAACAGGCAGGAGATTTCGCCTGTTTACAAAGTGAGCCCCCTTATGGTTTCATGTATCACGTCATGGGATAATTAAAGTCTGCCCACAGAACTGCAATAGGTCTGCATAAGGTCTGCAATAGATTCGATAGCAAAAGACAATTTTATAAATTAAAATAAAGGAATAAATAATTAATATAAAAACTTAAATTATTTAAATGCATTAACAAATAAATATTTGTAGTTAAATAATAAAATAAATAAATTAAAATAATTAAATATATTAATTAAAATAATAAATTTAAAAAAAAATTCTAAAAAATAAATACATATTCTTTTTTTTAATTTAAAATAAATCTTACTTATAAAATAATTAATTTTATTATTAATTTAATAATAAATGCCCAAAGCCTCCCATGGATGAATGATCTGTCAAGTTTTATTGAAGGCAAGAAATTTGAAAAAAAGGAACAAAAATTTAATTAAAGAAAAATAAACTACTTATTATATTAAGAAAACAAAATTTCAATTAAATCAGTGTAACTGATTATGCCGGTTTTACCTATTTCTGCTCAAAACAACGGGCCACTTTGACCTCGGCTATATTGAATTTGACAATATTTGACATTTTGGAAATGGAATTTAATTTCCAAGATGGATGTTTATAATTTTTGTGGTCATTAATATAATAAATAAGCACCCCACGAATAAATCATCTGTCAAGATTTATTGAAGGCGAGAAATTCGAAAAATGGATCACAAGCAAAATAAAATTTAACAAGCAGTTGTAACAAAAAAAAGTTATTTATTATATTAAAAAAATAAAATTTCAATTAAATCAGTGAAACTGAATGCCGGTTTTACCTATTTCTGCACAAAAGAACGGGTCACTTTGATCTTGGCTATAGAATTTGACGCGATGAATTTATTTCTTCAGGTGCGGTCTCATAATTGAAGGGGGAAATTGACACTTATTTTTCACCAAAAAAGGCCTCAAAGGTCATTATAAATTTTCCGCTAATTACGAAATTCCACATAATTTATATACATATATATATGCATCATAGATGGATGTTTGTAATTTTTGTGCTTATTAATATAATAAACAAGTTCCTCAATTAAATTCGTATGCATAATAATAATTAAATAATGTGATTTCATTTTAAAACATTAAAGAAACAGAATATGTGTGAATAAGAAAATTAAAAAATGCATAAAAATTTTGTTTTGTTTTGAAATTTTTAATTAGAAAATTTAAAAAATGCATTTTAATTAACTTCAAAGTTAATTACGAAGTTTATTTTAAAAAATAATTAAAATTAAAATTAACAATTTTACATTTTCACATAAATTAAATAATATTAAGGGCATTGATTCTTCTCATATAATATTTTTTTGTTGCATAATTTGTTGTTTTGAAATTTTTTTTATCTAATTCTTATTTAATTAAATTTGTAATTATTTTTTTAAAATTTATTTAAGAAAATTTTCGTAAAATAGGTAATCCAAAATTAGTTATTGTTTTTTTTTTTTTTTTTCATTTTACTGAAATATTATATTTTGTCTTTTTTTCAATTAATTCTGATAACATATCATAGTAATTATAGTATATTTGTATAGTGTTTGCATGTTATGTATATATCTGTATTTATTCTTCTGGTTTGTGCTACAAAAATAAATCAGTTTTTAAAATTATTTATTTGTTTTTATGAAATAGAAAGCACTTTCCTTGAAACACATTCTCATATTTGTTTTGAAAGAGGAATGTGAAATTCATATACTTGTTTTTCCATGTCATACAAGAATTTCCAATATTATATCCCCCTTTTGATATTGAAATGTCCTTATCAAAAAAATGCCTTAACGAAGACAAATTGCAATTAATTTAAATGATGAGACATTGAAAACAATATTTTATTGATTTCAATTGTCTTCCGTTTCTCAGTCTATGAAGACCTCATTATTCTTAATTTGGTGTTCATTACCAAATAATTTTACAAAAGAAAGTGAATGATTCATGACCATTTTGGTATGTATCGAATTCAATCCGTTCATCACGTATTTCAAGGATAACGATGAGTCACTCGTGTTGTTTCCATGCCAACGATAACCAAACATTCCATTAAAAGTTTACGCTATTGTCTCAAATTGCCAAACAATTTAATGATCTAACAATGCACGCATTAACATCTGCTGAAAGAGAGAGAAAAAAAGTGTTCTATAATATTAATCGAAATTAGGTCAAGGTGGGAAACACCATATTTTAGCCAAGGTCGGCACAAGCAGACAAGGAAAATTATCGTTTGGCAAATATTTTTTTCCACGTGCAGATTCTTAATTAGAAAATGAGTTGTGCTGTTTGACTTCTGCGTGTGGTAATGATGCCATTGTTTGGGTCGGCAAATGTAAAAGATGTCGGTTTTGTGTCTGGCGATATTTTCATATTTCCTTGTTTTGTTTGAGAAAAAGGGATGAATTACGAGAAAATCATGTGCAATTTTAAAAGTTTTTTTATTTTTATTTTTTCGTTCTTGGATCATATTTCAACTTTTCCTAAAAAAAAAGCAACCACCTAAAGTATGAATGAAAGCGATAAATCGCGATTTATTTTAGATTTAATGAAGTCAGTCATTGTGTGAAGAAGAATGAAAAAGAAATGATTTTCTTAGAAAAAAAGACCTTTTTTTTTTTTCTCTTAAAAAAGTGTCTGTATAAGAACAATTTGATCAACATAAACATTTATAGAATATATAAGTATATGAAATGATTTTCTTTACATTTTTTGTTCTAAAGAAAACATTTCATTTTCTACTCCAGTTGTTTAGATATAAACGAAGTTGTAGTGTTTCAATAAAAATATTACGTTATTTGCAAAAATAATGAGTAACAAGATAAAATCTTCAGGTAGATGGTGCCTTTTTTCATTCAATGTAATTTTCTTATAAAATATAGATACTAAGGCAAAAAAAAAAAGATAAATACAGTTTCAGTATTAGAGTTTTAATTATATTCATTATATTCTAAGCTCTTGAGAAATATAAAAACAATAATTTTTTGAGGAATATGTGCGAACAATGTGTGAAATGTAATTGACATATTTTTGCTAAACTGCTTATAATTATTAAAATATGAAATTGAAAATACTCTGAAATGTTTCTAGTTATAAAATTGCAGTTTTAAGCAGGAACAGTGTCAAAACTGCTATTTAAATAAAGGATACTTGAAATTTTTTCATATATTATATATATATATATATATTTATATTATGAAAAAAATATATATATATATATGTTACAATTCTACATATATATAATAAAAAAATGAAGATTGAGTTATGCATATTTAATTTATATAACATTTTAATGGATAAAAATATTATTATAATAATATTTTTTTTTATTCAGTTTTATGTTTCAATTATATTTTTATATTTAAGTTTCAGTTATATATATTTATATATTTTTAGTTTATTCAATTTTAATTAAAATTAAATTTCAATTCGTCCAATTTTTAGTTAATTCAAGATCAATAAACCATTTTCAAATAAAGTTATTCAATTCCAAAATTATACCATGACTGTTACAATATTATTATTATTATTAGTTTTCAGATTAAAATATTTATTTCAGCCTTATAAAAAATTCTTATCACTCTCAAACTCATTAGCATTTTCTTAAAAAAAAAGAACAATTTTTAACTATACAATGTAAACACCATATAAAAAGTCTTTGAACTCCTGGCACGTAGCTCTCTGATAGAAAAACCACTCGTGAGTTGCATAAAAAACACCATTCTGCACCCACCTCTTGAAAAAAATATATACTACAAAAGGTTCCGGCAGTCTTTTAGGGAATCCATTGACCCCTATTTGACCATCTTCATCACGGGGTCGTTTAATTGTCTGGCTACTCTCTGCTGCAAAGGGAGAAGACGGTATTCACACCTTTTCTAAAATATCCGTTGCGATTATTTACACCGATGGGTGTTTCTTTGATATCACTTTCGACTGGTGGCCTCACACAAAAGGTAGGCCTGAAGAGAGTCTGATAAGGAAGTCCGCTTTCTGCGAGGATTTTCTTCGTGAGGTTTTTGTTTGAAGACATGTTTTGCATGGGATGATAGGTTAACGACAACGAGTGGGTGACGTGTTGACCTTTGAATCGTGGGTTCCTTGTTAAAACTTTCAAAGAAAAACAGGGCTTGGGACTAAATGGCTTAGAGGAAATTCCCGGAAATGCACTTACTTTCTTGTTAATCAAACGTGATGAAAGAAATTTAAAAAGTTTTTTTTTTCTTTCACTCAATTTTATTGAGTTAAAAAATAAATAAGCGAGTAATAAGATAATCATCATTAAAAAACTGTACATAAAAATATTGTTTATTCAAATTGGGAGAATCTATGTTATTAAGCATCATCCCAAGAAGTCGTTAAAGAGCTAAATAAAAAGACCTATTATTAACGATCACTTTATATTTGAAAGCAGTTCTTTGGTAGATCAACATTGCCTATTAGTATCAATGCAATTTGGAATTTAAATTCCGATGAAAGGCGTAGGAGAATACTATAAGCCATAGCAAGAACATCAATGAAAGACATTCCTTATCTACAAAATCATCAAATCCATAGGAAGAAAGACATATAATATCTACGATATCTACATAATCAAATCCATAGGAAGAAAGAAAGACATCCTTTATCTGCATAATCAAATCCATTGGAAGAAAGGCATAGGAAGAATATCGATGAAATACATCCTTTATCTGCATAATCAAATCCATTGGAAGAAAGGCATAGGAAGAATATCGATGAAAGACATCCTTTATCTACATAATCTAATCCCTAGGAAGAAAGAATATCGATGAAATACATCCCTTATTTATACATAATCAAATCCACAGAAAGAAAAGCATAGTAAGAATATCGATAAAATACTTCCCTTATCTATAATCAAATCCATAGAAAGAAAGGCATAGGAAGAATATCGATGAAAGGCACCCTTTATCTACATAATTAAATCAAATCAAGAGATTTTTCGGCCTTAAAATTTAGTGTTCCATACCGATTTGTAGGTTTGGGTTATTTATTAGTTTCTATCTGAGCTGCCTACATATATATGATTTAAAACGAATACTTAGATCCTTTGATTACACGGATATTATCCTTGAAAAATGTAACCAGATCCTTAATAAAACTGAATTTTGAATCGACTGTAATTATTTATCAGATTGATTTTTGTTTATATTTTATGGAATAAAATGCTCTATAGATTTTTTGGTTTTGCTTTATTTCAAATAATTAGTATTTTCTTGATAAAGGACTAAATGGCTTTCTTGGCTTGGGACTAAATGGCTTAAAGGAAATTCACGGAAATGCACTTTCTTGTTAAACAAATGTGATAAAAGAAATTTAGAAAGTTTTTTTTCCCGGAATTTTATTGAGTTAATTAATAAGCGAGTAATAAAATAATCATCATAAATGCACAGTACATTAAAATATTCTTTAAACTAGGTTGGAGGAATTTGTGTTACTAAGCATCAGCCCTAGAAGTCGTTAAAGAGCTAAATAAAAGACCTGTTATTAATCATCACTTTATATTTGAAAGCAGTACTTTAGTAGATCAACGTTGCCTCTCGGTATCAACACAATTTGGAATTTAAATTCTGATGAAAGACATAGGAAGAAATAAAATTCCGATGAAAGGCATAAGAAAAATTAAAATTCCGTGGAAAGGCATAGGAAGGATTAAAATTCCAATGAAAGACGTGGTAGAATACTATAATCCATAGGAAGAAAGGCATAGACAGAATTAAAAATTCCGATGAAAGGCGTGGGAAAATACTATAATCCATAGAAGAAGATGAAAGTCGTAGGTGAATACTATAACATAGGAATTAAAATTCCGATGAAAGGCGTAGGTGAATACTATAATCCATAGGAAGAAAGGCATAAGAAGAATTAAAATTCCGATAGGAAGAATTAAAAAATTCCGATGAAAGGCGTGGAATACTATAATCCATAGGAAGAATTAAAATTCCGATGAAAGGCGTAGGTGAATACTATAATCCATAGGAAGAAAGGCATAGGAAGAATTAAAATTCCGATGAAAGGCATAGGAAGAATTAATAATCCATAGGATGAAAGGAGTGGAAAATTCTATAATCCATAGGAAGAATTAAAATTCCGATGAAAGGCGTAGGTGAATACTATAATCCATAGGAAGAAAGGCATAGGAAGAATTAAAATTCCGATGAAAGGCGTGGGTGAATACTATAATCCATAGGAAGAAAGACATAGGAAAAATTAAAATTCCGATGAAAGGCGTGGAAGAATACTATAATCCATAGGAAGAAAAGACATAGGAAGAATTAAAATTCCGATGAAAGGCATAGGAAGAATACTAAAATTCCATAGGAAGAAAGGCATAAGAAGAATTAAAATTCCGATGAAAGGCATAGGAAGAATTAAAATTCCGATGAAAGGCTTGGGAAAAATTAAAATTCGATGAATAGCGTAGGTGAATACTATAATCCATAGGAAGAAAGGCATAGGAAGAATTAAAATTCCGATGAAAGGCGTGGAAGAATACTATAATCCATAGGAAGAAAGGCATAGGCAAGAATTAAAATTCTGATGAAAGGCGTGTAGGAAGAAAGACATAGGAAGAATAATCCATAGGAAGAATTAAAATTCCGATGAAAGGCATAGGAAGAATTAAAATTCCGATGAAAGGCGTAGGTGAATACTATAATCCATAGGAAGAAAGGCATAAGAAGAATTAAAATTCCGATGAAAGGGCGATGAAAGGCATGGGAGAATACTATAATCCATAGTTAGAATTAAAATTCAGATGAAAGGCGTAAGTGAATACTATAATTCATAGGAAGAATTAAAATTCCGATGAAAGGCTTAGGTGAATACTATAATCCATAGGAAGAAAGGCATAGGCAGAATTAAAATTCCGATGAAAGGCGTGGAAGAATACTATAATCCATAGGAAGAAAGACATAGGAAGAATTAAAATTCCGATGAAAGGCATAGGAAGAATTAAAATTCCGATGAAAGGCGTAGGTGAATACTATAATCCATAGGAAGAAAGGCATAAGAAGAATTAAAATTCCGATGAAAGGCATAGGAAGAATTAAAATTCGATGAAAGGCGTAGGTGAATACTATAATCCATAGGAAGAAAGGCATAGCAAAAGAATTAAAATTCCGTTGAAAGGCATAGGAAGAATTAAAAAAATTCGATGAAAGGCGTAGGTGAATACTATAATCCATAGGAAGAAAGGCAGAGGAAGAATTAAAATTCCGATGAAAGGCGTGGCGAATACTATAATCGATAAGAAGAAAGGCATCTTTTATCTACATAATTAAATCAAATCAAGAGATTCTTCGGCCTTAAAATTTAGTGTTCCATACCGATTTGTAGGTTTTCGTTTATTTGCTAGTTTCAATATGAGCTACCTATACATATGATTTAAAATTAATACTTAGATCCTTTGAGTGCGCGGATACTATCCTAGAAAAAACATAACTAGATCCTTTGTAAAACTGAATTTTGAATGGTCTGTATTTATTCATCAGATTGATTTTTATATATTTTATGGAATAAAAGTTTTGGCGCTATAGACTTTTTGTGATTGCTTTATTTCAAATAATTTTGTAGTTACTTGATGATGTTGTTAGCACATCAAAGGTTTGAGCTTTTTAAAATTTTTTTCTGGTGAAGTTTAGCAATATTTGGTATCTACTTTGTCTCTTTATATTCTGTTACAGATTCTATCCTATACTATAATTGCGTACTCAATAATTGTCTTTTAAAATTTAATTATTAACTAGTTTGACGAATCTAAATATTTAATAGATTTTTATTTAATAGATTTCTGATTCTAATTATCACTCTCAAAAATAACGAGAAAAACAAATTTTTAATTGTTTAGTATTAATTCATGAAGTTGTGCTTAATTAAAGTATTAATGAATTATTTTTTGTCTATTTAACAATTACAGTAATTATGTTCGTTTCTTACAGAAATTTGATTCATTATTTTCATTATAATTACTGCTTTTTATTGTCGCTATTTAAAAATTAAAGGTGGATCTAAAAGATGGAGTACTTAGAGGCCTATATTAAATCTAAAGTTCATATAAGTAGAAACTATAATCAATGCATTGGAAATAAGATATATATATTACTAAGTATCTATGCATGCACTTTTGATATTAGCTTTCCAAATGTTTAACTTCTTTTTTTTTTAAATGCATAAAATTTAATGTTTTTAGTATCTTAATATCATTATAATTTTTAAATAAAATTATATAATACCCAGATCAATATTATTATTATTATAATCAAATAAAAACGGTTCTGAAAATATTTTTGGTATCTCAATATATTCCAATACATGAAATATCAGTTTTTATGTTGATGGTCTTTTTTATGTCATGTCCTTTAAGATATATAGTTTTTGTTTTGTGATGAATTACGTTTTATAGATTATTGTTTTATTGAATAAACGATGATAAAACGTATATCATTTTTATAAATGTAGGATAAAACAAAAGATAATTCATTATCTTTTCTTTTTCCTTGCTTTATTAATTAAATGGAAATACAAAGTTCATCACAAAAATTAACAATAAAATTTATATTTTTTATATTATTCTTTTTTTATGCATTATACATTTATAACTATTGTCTTATAAATGTATGATAAAACAAATCCAATTCAAAATCTAATTATAAATGAGAAATTTCTTAATGTTATTATTAGATTTATATGAAAAGTATATATAATACTATCAAGAAATAGTTAGCATTTGATATGAAAAGTAAATAAAAATGTTAAAATCTATGATTTAAAAGTAATTAAGAAAAAAAAAATTATCACATTAATTCTCTCTTTTTATACAAGTATATTTTTTTTTGTTTTATCAACTAAATGAAAATACAAAATTTATCACAATACAATTTATAACCATTTTTGTACGATTATTTTTTTTATAAATATATTTATATCAATTTCAATATAGTTTTATTTTTAATTAATTACATTTCACAATGAGAGAAAAAAATTAGTATTTTTATATTTTTATCATTAGTCTAAAAATATCATTTTTTTGAGTGATTATTATATGCTTCTAGTTTATTAATTGTAGTCTCTATATTCATTTTCTATTTCCTGTTTTTATGTTAAAATTCTTCATTTATTTTCTAGGCTCGCAATGCTGAAGTTTTCTTCAAAACAGAAGATAGGCTTTTTGGTAATTAATTGTTTTTCATTGAACTTTTTAGTTTAATTTTTTATAATTTGATACCTGATTTTGAATAGCTTTATAAAAAAAAAAAAAATAATAAAACCTACTTTAATTATTTATAAATTAAAAAAACATTATTTATTATAATTTGTGCCCCAGTTTCCTCTAAATTATAACTACAAAACGATTTTTTTTTCAGAAATTTATCGTCTGGTTGTGTTTCTATGTAAAATAAACAATAAATTTTTAAACAAACAAGTAAATAAAACGATTTTTAAAGATGTATTTTATTTGATAAGTAATGTAGTTTATATTTTATATCTAAAAATATTTTTAAATTTTTGCAAATCGATTCTAATTTTCAAAAAATATGTGTACCAAAATAATTGTACTTTTATAATGTACTTGATAATTTTGAATGCTTTTAGACAAAAAATTTTTAAAACCTACTTGAATTATTTTTAAATAAAAAACACACGAGTTAATTACTATAATTTGTGTTCTAGATTTTTTTTTAACTATTTATACAAAACGATTTTTTCAGAAATTTATCGTTTGCTTGAGTTTCTGCGTAAAATAAATGTTAAAAATTTAAAACGATTTTTAATGAAGATAAAACGATTTGTAAACATGTGTTTTATTTTATAAGTAATGTAGTTTATATTTATAACGAAAAATATTTTTGAATTTGTGAAAATAACAGTAATAAAAAGGCTAATCGATCACAATTTTTCAAAAAATGTTTATACCAAAAATCTTATTTCTACGTAATGTAACTGATTGCTGTAACAATAAATTTATATAAATAATTTTTTTCTTACTAGAAGGTATTTTCTAATTAATTACGGAATATTTGTTTGCAAATATAAACTGTTTGTTGCAGAACATATGTCCTGAGAATGCAGAATTAAATGGAATTTTAAATAAAAAAGAAAATATAAGTTTAAATTCACAAAAATTAATTTATAGGAAACAAATCTTGTTTTACAATTTTGACCTATTTCAAACTCATAATTTAAAGAACAGGGTAATCATACATTTTCAAAGATTTTTTTTTTTTTATTTCGAAATATATGCAATTTGAAATTTAACGAAAGAGTATTTGATTGTTCACAACAATTCATAAAATATTTAAACTAATGCCGGAATAAAATGAATTTTCGAACACAAAATCATTCAACTTTTTACTTCTTAAGAAAATCGTAGTTAGTATCAGTGAAAAGTAGCTCGAATATAATGAATTATTTTTAATAATTTATTGTGATAATTCAAATAGTTTTTAAATATTGGGTAATGAAAAATCAATACAGCATAATAGTTATAACAATATTTTATATCATTTTTCATTTTTGTCATTTATTTTTGCTTATTCATTACCAATTTGTCATTTACCATTTTACCGTCTTGTTCATTTACCATTTTGTTCTTACGGTTATAGGAAATTGTAAAAAAGTATTTTTTTTAAAGATAACAATGCACAGGACATTAGATTTCAGACAAAAACTTTGACCTATTTCAAACTCATAATTTAAAGAACAGGGTAATCGTTATCAAGTATTTTTTTATTTCAAAATATATGCAATTGGAAATTTAACAAAAGTGTATTTGATTGTTTACAACAATTCACAAAATATTTAAACTAATACCGGAATTAAATTAATTTTTCAAACACTAAAACTACTCATTTTTTTTAATTTCTTAGGAAAATCGCAGTTAGTATCAATGGAATGTAACTCGAATATAATGAATTATTTTTTTAATAATTTATTGTAATAATTTAACAGTTTTTTTAAAATAATGGGTAATGAGATATCAAATAGAGCATATTAGTTATAACATTTACATCATTTCCATTTTGTCATTTCTTTTGCTTATTCATTACCATTTGTCATTTCTTTTGCTTATTCATTACCATTTTGTCATTTCTTTTGCTTATTCATTATGATTTTGTCATTTATTTCTTATTCATTACCACTTTTGTCATTTATTTTGCTTATTCATTATCATTTTATTATTTATTTTGCTTATTGACTACCATTTTGTCATTTATTTTTGCTTATTCATTATCATTTTATTATTTATTTTGCTTATTGACTACCATTTTGTCATTTCTTTTGCTTATTCGTTACCATTTTGCCATTTATTTTGCTTATTCGTTACTTTATTTTGCTTATTCATTACCATTTTGTCATTTATTTTGCTTATTCATTACCATTTTGCCATTTATTTCGCTTATTCATTACCATTTTGTCATTTCTTTTGCTTATTCATTATCATTTTTGTCATTTACCATTTTACCATTTACATTTACCATTTTGTTGTTCAGGTTTGAAATATTTCTTTTTCGATTATAGGAAATTGTAAAAAATTATTCTTTAAAGTTAACAATGCACAAAACATTAGTTTTCAGACAAAAAAAATACACAATTTTATTTGTAGAAGTTTCCACTGCTCAATAGACATTCTATTCTTAGGATTCTTTAAGTGATTTCATCTTTTATCTCAAGATAGGTTTAAGTGGAAAGCGGCGGGGATTTAGAAAAATAGAAGCTCACAGCGAAAAAAAAAAAGTTTTATTTCGAGACCTTCTTAAAGGGTTTCTTTTTCTCTGTTTGCGAAACTGTTTGTCTTTGAATACTCAACAAAAGCCTTTTAGATCAGGCAGGAGACTGAGTTCACTTGAAACACTTGAAAAAATCAATTTCAGTTATTTAAAGATGAAAAGCATGATTTTAAATCAAGATTTTGCCGATTGGAAACTCAATCCAATAAGTTAGAGCATTTTCAAGTGCTTAAGCAAAAATTTCTTTTATTAAAAATCTATTAATCTTATTAGTAGTACTTTAAGAGAATTGTTTACATAAAATAAAATTAAAAAAAGAATGCATTATGAATATTATTAACTTTTAGAAATAATGAAGCAGTTTCACCTAGTAAAATCTTTTTATATGAATATCGCTGAAAATTTATTATTTATACATATGTATTATCACTGCTCGAAAATTGGAAATACTTAAGCCAAATATTAATTTGTTAAAAAATGTATTAATCTTATTTGTAATATATTTATTTTAAGAGAATTGTTTACATAAAATAAAATTCAAAAATGATACATTATTATCAGAATTATTAACTTCTAGATATACTAAAGCATTTTCTCCTAGTAAAATCATTTCTACATGAACATTGCTGAAAAAAATTGTTATTTATACATATGAATTATGATTGCTTGAAAATTGAAAAATGGAAATGTTTAAGCAAAAATTAATTAATATTTTTTTTTTTTTGAAAATGTATTAATCTTATTAGTAACGCATTTATTTTAAGAGAATTTTTATTTAAAATAAAATTAATAAAAGAATTCAGAGAGAGAAAGGATTCTTCTAGAAATAATAAAGTAAGAAAAATTTTCTAGAAATTTTTCTAGAAAAATTTTTTTGATATGAATATTTGCTGAAAAAATTATTATTTATACAGATGAATTAAAATTAGAAAATGTAAATTCTTAAGCAAAAATTAATTTTTTAAAAAATGTATTAATCTTATTTAAAAAATACTTATTTTAAGATTATTGTTTACATAAAATAAAATTTAAAAAAATAATACATTATTATCCGTATTATTAACTTCTAGAAGTAATAAAGCAGTTTCTCCTAGTAAAATTACTTTTATACGAATATTGCTGAAAAATTATTATTTATACATATGAATTATTATTGCTTGAAAATAGAAATTGGAAATGATTAAACAAAAATTAATTTTTTTTTAATGTATTAATCTTATTATATATATATAATTACTTTAAGATAATTGTTTACATAAAGTAAAATTTAAAAAATAATTCATTTTTATTCGCATTATTAACTTCTAGAAATAAATAGTTTCTCCAGTAAAATCTTTTTACTATGAATATTGCTGAAAAATTATTTATACATACGAATTATGATGGCTTGAAAATTGAAAAATGGAAATGCTTAAGAAAAAAATTAATTCTTTTAAAAAATATGTATTAATCTTATTAGAAATGCACTTATTTTAAGAGAATTGCTTACAAAAAATAATAATTAATAAATAATACATTATTAAATTATTAATTAATATAATAATATAATAATTATAATAATACATTATTTAATTATTTATTAATACATTATTAACTTTTAGAAATGATAAAGCAATTTCTCCTTGTAAAATCTTTTTAAATATGAATATTGCTGAAAAATTATTATTTATACAAATGAATTATGATTGCTTGAAAATTGGAAAATGGAAATGCTTTAATAAAAATTATTGTTCTTAAAAATGTATTAAACGTATTTTTACTTGAAAATATTACGTATTTTATGCATTTATTTACTAAAAGTATTACGTATTTATTTACTAAAAATATTATATATTTATTTATTTTAAAAATATTACGTGTTTTACGTATTTATTTATTGAAAATATTAAGTATTTTAAGTATTTATTTATTTAATAATTTATTTAACGTATTTATTTTTTTTTTTAAATGTATTAAAGCTATTTTTAAAAATTATATGAAAATGTATTACTTATTAATACACTTATTTTAAGAGAAATGTTTGCATAAAATGAAATTTAAAAAAATTATTATCAATGTTATTAACTTAATAACACAGTTTCTTTTTATTAAAATCTTTTCTATATGAATATTGCTGAAAAAATCATTATTTCTACATATAAATTATGATTTCTTGAAAATTGGAAAATGAAAATGAGAGAATAAATTTAAATGCTAGAATATAATATGAAATTCTGAATGTCTACTGCTGCATGGAGAAACTTATTTTAACGAGTATTTCGATTATTTTTCTATAAATTCTTCTTGTAATAAATTATTGTTTCAATGAAAAAAGTTTCTATTTTTTACATTTTTCTTTTTTTAATGAAAAAAACCCACAATTCCGGATCTCAAATTCTATTCTAAACTCAACTTTCAACTATAAAAGATAACGAGAAATGCTTCAACAGAAAGTAATTGAATCAATAACAAATAAAATAAATAATTAATTTCATTTTTTAAATTCCTCTTCAAGTTAAAAAAAAGCTTTTATTTTTATATTATTACAGGTTTAATATTATAGACCTTTTATCTGATTTATATCATTCTGTTGTAATTTTCTATGTTTGATTGATTACATATAACAAAAATTAAGTTTTTAATGATTTTTACAAAAAGTCAATTGTTAATATCCTCATTAAAAAGTAGCTATTGTAAATAAGACGATAATAACTTCCTTGAAAATAATAATAATAATAACATATAAGAAAATAAAAAAAGCCAAGATATATGTAACATAAAAAATATGAAAAGAAATGAGTTAACGAACAAAAATGATTAAAAATATGTGTACAGTTTTATGTCTTGTTTCATATAAGAAGTTCAAAAAATTTCACATATCCTATATTAGCTTCTTATAAATGCCAAAAATAAAATTGAATACGATCTTTACTTCAACATGCAGATAGATGCACACATATATTTAATATATTAACTGCATTATAAGCCCTTCTTTTATTTCTTTTATTCTTATAATATTAGTTTTAATGTAATGCTTAGAAAAATATTGAAAATGTGTCATGATTTTAGTTAGAAGCCTCTACTTTAGCTAATTAATGATTAATAAGAAATGTTTTTCTAATTTTAGATTTGTCATGCGTATCAGCAAACTTAAAAAATGAAAAAAAAGGGTAAATTTTTTTTTTTTAATTTTAATTTTTATTATTTAATAAGTTTTTTTTTTTTTTTTTTGAAGAAAGCTGAATGTTCTATTTATTTTGAACCATTTAAGAGTGAGATTGCAAAAACACAACATTATATAAACTTATTTTGTTTTTAAAACTGTTTATTATTTATTGTGTGTATAGAGGAAACCTTCCTGCATATGAAGGAAAAATATATTGAAATTTGCATGATGGTTTTTTTATAACGATTAATCGTTATTTTAGACAATATTGGGGATTGTTCTTTATTTGGAAGTGATTCTCCTAGATTGCGATATAATTTATTATCTCATAAATTGCAGTATTTTAAAAAGCTATGTTTTATTGTACATACACTTATAAATAAAATAAATAATAAATAATAAGTAATAAGTAATTGTAAATACAATGATTTAAACGTTGCGAAAACGAAACTTCAATATAACGCATGTTATTTATGAACAATGAGCAAACCAAAGTTAACAATAAAAATGTGGGTGGCGTAAGCCTACTTCACAATTTTGTTGCAATGCATAGATTACAAATAAAAGGCAAGAAATGGTGATGGCCAATTTTTACTAACTCCGTTTAAATTTCAAAAAATAGTGCATGAAAATTATATAAAATTGCTTGTGATTCAAAATCTTCTCTTCTGGATTTTCGAAGAACACTGACTTAAAGAACACATCATCAAAGAAACCGAAAGATGCTTATGCTGAAGATTCACAACCTTCATCGCTATTCTCTTTGTGTTGAAAATCCATTTTTTACAATTTAGCCGTTTTTGAAAACCTATAAAGATCCAAGCAACCATATTATTAAGAAAAATCAATCATACAAGAGAAAATGTTACAGATACTGAACAGATTAAAGGCGATTACAAATACTGTAATATCGAACTATAACTACATGGTGAAAGTGTAATTTACCTTTACATAGCAAAGACTTAAAATTTCATGTATTGGAAAAATAATCGTTTCGGACTGACGTTATGTGCATGCAATATTTTTGTATCGCAAAAAAATTAAAATTTTTTTCTCTTAATTAGGCTTTTTTAAAATAAAAAAAAAAAAATTTTTCTTTCATTTTTTTCAAATGGAAAAGCATTAAATCTGTAATGAATTAAAAAGTATTAATTGCAGTAATATTTATAATGCGTTCATTGGCAAAGCATAATATATCTTTATATCATCCTAAATGTAAAGTTTTTTACTGAATATCATTAAAACTCGCATCACCAAATTAATAATATTTGATACTATTTTGAGAAAGAGTTATTATTTAATGTGAAAAGTTTAATGTTGTAATTTTTTTTTATTTTGCCAAAAAATTTTTATATTTTAATATTTCATTTTAAGAATATGTTAAAAATATGTGTTATGTTCGTATATATAAGCTACATATGTTTTTTTGTTCAATAAATGTTTAGTTTATTAATAATTCTGCCTAATTTTTAATTAGGATCTCAAGATAAATTTTTCTTTATCATTAATTTTATTTAAAAGTTAATTAATTCTGATTTTTCTTTGTGGGCATTTCATCGAGATAATGTGCAAAAAAATATTTTAAAAATGTTTATACAACGTCTATGAAAGCATTAAATTAATTTAAAAAAAAAATTAAAATTAAAAATATTAAATCGGAATTAAAAAAGAACATTTAAATCTTAATGAAAAATACAAATTTATATTCAAATTTCTAAAGTATTATTTTTGTTTTAAAATTAATTGCCGATGTTTAATATCAAATATAATCTGTAATCGGTATATTCAATTATCTCAATTAATGCCATAGTAATAAAGTTTAATGCGGCCTGATGGCCGAGTGACTATCGCTCTGGCGCTCGATGCCTGAGGTTTCGGGTTCCAGTCCCCGAGAGCCATGAATATTTGTAGTGGTTTGGAATCGGCTTTAAATCGTAGGTCCCAGTGTAATATAATTGTTGGGCGTAGGGCTGACAACCCTACCCTGTAAAAAGAAACTATCTTCTGTCTTGTAATCTGCCAGTAGGCAGACGGACTTTGCCCACCATGGGGATGTTGTGTGAATGAAGAAGATGAAGAAAATTTAATGCTCAAGAGGTTTACTATTAAACGTTTTTCATTTTTTATGTATTTAATTAAGTTAAAAGTAGTTAGCATGATAATGTTTCTAATATTAATTGATTCTCAAAATATTTTCAAATTAAGAGATGTAGAAAGGGGATAAAGCAAAATTATTTTCTATTATTTATTAAATGGGTAAAAATCGAGACCGAAAAATATTTTTAAAACAAAAAGTTAATTTGCTACATATTTTTAATGTTTTGAATGAAATTTCATAGCACCTCGACATTTACTACATATTTTTCTCTCGTTTTAAAAAAAAAAAAAACCTACTTACCTTTCAAAATTAAACTTCCCTATTTTAAAATTTTAAGTACTGCTTAAAAAAATGGGGTGTTATCTATCAAATAATTCATTTTATGATTGCAATTTAACTTATGCCGGATGTAAATGTTATATAAACTATCAGTAAAATGTATAATACGAAGATTAAACATTTTCGTTTATTTTATTTTAAACTATTTTGAATTATAGGTCTCCTGTCCTTTTTTTCTTCTGTCAGTTGTTTCATTTTAAATGCATTAAAACTTCCTGTGCGAGTTCTGATTTAAAATTATTTTTTATATTTAGGATACAGAACAATAACCTTTCACATAATTTTCAAGATTTTGAGCTTTTTCCTTTCCTACCATATGCTTTCTTTCTTTCTTTTTTTATAAAGACGATGGCCTATTATAACTATCAAATTACTTTTCTTTTACAATGAGAGTAAATTTGATCAGAATAGTTTCATTTTAAGAATTATATTAATTTGATATTTCATATCTTCTCAGTTGATAATGCGTTAGATTTCTAACCTGACGATGTTTTTGAATGAAATGAAACAGCTGGTTTAAATTAAACCGCCAGATTTTGACGTCACCTAATAGCTATGAACTATAACATACCTATTTTGTTTTTGATATCAAAAACGTAATTCACTTCTCAAATTCATAATTCAATTCAATACATAGTTCAGTTTGATAGGAATCTTCCGTCCCTTACTGTCAAAATTAATGCCACAATAAAGTTCCATATTTAATCCAATATATCTTTCTGCTAATAAATTATTTATTGTAATTGTTGTACTATTTTAAATTAAGAAGTCAGATCGTGAAAGATAAAACAGAATTAACGTACCTGATAGCGATATACTATATTTTGTTTTGATATCTAATATATAATTCAGTTCAATATACAGTTCAGCTCGATAGGAATCTTCAGTCTCTTAATGTTAAAATTAATAGCAGATTAAGTTACATATTTAATCAACATAACATTCTGCTAATAAGTAATTTATTATAATTGTTGTACCATTTTAAATTAAAAAGTCAAATTTTTAAAGATATAACATAATAATTAATGTCTCTAATAGTATTAAAATATGCCTGTTTTGCTTTTGATATCAAAAACGTAATTCACTTCTCAATGCATAGTTCAATTCAATACATAGTTCAGTTTGATAGAAATCTTCAGTTATTTACTGTCAGTACACTAAGTTGCATATTTAATCCAATATAATTTTCTGCTAATAAGCAATTTATTGTAATTGTTGTACCATTTTAAATTAAAAAGTCAGATTTTGAAAGATAAAACATAATAATTAACATCATCTAATAGCTATAAAATATGCCTATTTTGTTGTGGGATCAAATACCTAATTCAGTTCTTTTTTCCACTTTCAGTACTTTTCATTATTATTTGAAAGTTATTTAACATATGAGGAATTCTTATAATTAAAATATAAACTGAATACTAAAAATTGTAATTTGTGAATCACAATGCATAGAAAATATGAATAATTAAGTACTTATATATTGTTATATTTAAAAATAAATAAACGGCTTTTACAGTTTGCAATATTTGATTTATTTTTATAACCTTTTCGGTTACGTCTATATTTAATCCAATATAACTTATGTCTATGTTTGGAAGGATTCTTCAGTCAGTGTCAAAATTAATAGCACACTAAGTTTCATATTTAATCAAATATAAACTTCTGCTAATAAGCAATTTATTGTAAGTGTTTTACCATTTTAAATTAAAAAGTCAGATTTTGAAATATAAAAACACAATAATTAACGTCATCTAATAGCGATATACTATGCCTATTTTATTTTTGGTATCAAATACCTAATTCAGTACTTATTATTATTATTTGAAAGTTATTTCACATGTGAGAAATTTTATAATTAACATGCAAGATGAATACTAAATAATGTTATTTGTGAATCACAATGCATAGAAAATATGCGTAATTAAGTACTTGTATATTGTCATATTTAAAAATTAATAAACGACTTTTACAGGTTTATTTTTTTTTATTTTATAACCTTTTCGGTTACGCCTATGTTTGAAAGGATTCTTCAGTCACTTAGTGTCAAAATTAATAGCACACTAAGTTTCATATTTAATCAAATATAACTTTCTGCTAATAAGCAATTTATTGTAATTTTTGTACCATTTTAAATTAAAAAGTCAGATATGGAAAGATAAAAACATAACAATTACCGTCACCTAATAGCGATAAAATATGCCTATTTTGTTTTGGGATCAAATACCTAATTCAGTTCTTTTTCCTACTTTTCAGCACTTATCATTATTATTTGGAAGTTATTTAACATGTGAGGAATTTTTATAATTAAAATACGAGATGAATACTTAATAATGTTATTTAGGAATCACAATGCATAGAAAATGGGAATAATTAAGCACTTGTATCATATTACGCTTCGCTAAAATGCTGTGTCCTCATTCGGGCTTTTTCGTAACAATGGCATATTAAAAAGCAAAAGTTACTCATTTCAAAATTGTCTTCTTCCTCAATGAAAATGTCTTCCCTTTTTTTTATCAAAGAGAAAGTGACACAACTTTCGTCCAGTCATAAAAAGGCAATGTAAAAAAAAAAAGTCAATAGCTATTTTACAAAGGGGAGGGGTTTGAATCTCAGCGTAATACGAAATTCAATTGAAGTTCAAGGACTTCTCTATAGACATCTCCATTGTTAAGTTCTTTTTTTTTTTTTTTTCTTATGAAATCAAACAGTGTTTCGAAATAATCGAGTCCTTTGCCTTTTAGTGGAATTTCCACACACTGATGCTCTAAATATAGAATTTATGAGCCAAAATAAAAGCGGAATTGGGAAAAAAGTCAAAAGTTTGAATTCTCCTGTCTGACAAGGAATGAGGAACTCTTTCTACATAGTCGATGAGTTATTCATAAAAGTTGCAGCTGAAGTAACGGAAAAGAACAATCGTCTTTAAATTGATTCTATGGGGGTCCTTGTACTTTGAAAAAAAAAAAAAATTTAGATATTACGGGGCAGTGATCTGTATATATGTTTGCAATTCGTCAGATATAAGCAAAGTCTGTTTCCTATTCCTGACTGTTTCACAACTTTTCTACAATATATTTGAGAATAATAATAAAAAAAGAAGTAATCAATCTATTAAGAGGGATTATATATCAAGTAGTAAATTAATAATAATATTTATATGAAGTAATTGGTATCAGTGTTATGTAAGTAAAACCAAATGGCAATGAGAAACAATTTCATTTTAACATTTCATTCATTCATTCATCATTTCAGTAATTTTATTCGTTCATTAATTTTATTCGTCCATTAATTTTATTCGTTCATTGATTTTATTCATTCATTGATTTTTATTTAATCATTGATTTTATTCGTTCTTCTGATTTTATTCGTTCATTGATTTTATACGTTCATTGATTTTATTCCTTTATTAATTTTATTCGTTCAATAATTTTATTCGTTCATTAATTTTAATTTTATTTATTCATTGATTTTACTTTCATTAATTTTATTCGTTCATTGAATTTATTTGTTCATTAATTTTAATCGTTCATTAATTTCATTTGTTCATTTAATTTATTCACTGATTTTATACTTTCAATGATTTTAATCGTTCATTTAATTTATTCATAGATTTCATTTCGTCATCGAAATATATTATACATGCTTTCATCGAATAATATACAATTTAATGCATGCTTTTCATCGAATCATATTGCACGATTACATTTCATTTTGTCCGTCGTATATCAAATTTGGCATAAATGGAAGACATATTATGCAAATTCAAATCGGCTTTTTGAACCTCTTTACAATGTATATATATATATATAAAAATTTCCTTTAAAATGTATCCTCTTTACAATATCCTCTTATTAAATGTATGTTTGTAGTATTTGTTTGTGTTTTTAGTGTTATTTCTTTAAATAGATTTGTCTTCTTATCGGAAACTGAGGAATATTCTACTTAATTTAATTATCTCACTATATCATTAAAATTGTTGCATTTTCATGTTCTGGTCCCTTATCTTGTTTTCGTTAAGAACATGTATTTCATATTAATGGTTACTTTAAATGATGTCATGATTTTTCTGTTGTGATATCTTGGACGGACATGCTATTTTTTTCATTCAACTTCACAATTTTTTTTTTTTTTTTTACCGTAATGAGAATTGCTTTGATGTCAGAATTTAAATCTTTTCTTGCTTTTATTTTCCCATTGGAATTTTTATCTGTAATATATTTTCTAAATAACTTTATTAATTTTTCAAGAGGTGGTGATAGTGAAACAAACATGTGGATTCCTAATTAGTAAATTATGTAAATAAAGTCTATTATAAATTAGGTTAATCACACACAAAAGATTATTGCTTATTATTATTACAAAGCTCTATATTGTTAAAAATTGCGGCACTGAGATGAATATAAAAGCTGATATGAATATATTTGCAGATTGTAAAATTTAATTTTAAATGATTTAACGAGAATTTTTGTATGTCATGGAGACCCATATAAAAAGTATTACTTTTATATAAAGAATTATCACTTTACTTCGAGAATAATTATTGTTTATATTGGATGTATATGTGAATTGTTATTGTTTTTTAATGTAGAATACTTTGACATGAGGTAATATGTAACTCTAAATAGTAGATTCAGCGTTACCCAGGTTGCGCCATTTATCTCCCTTTCATCTACATTTTCCTACCACAATATACTGAGCTCTGTTCTTTCCTCCAACTCCCTCCGAGGTCTGATAGCCAATTGGCTAGCGCTCTAACCTTCGGAACCACAAGTTTCAGGTTCGAATCCAAGTGGCAGGGAGGTTTGCTAGTTGAGAAACCACTTTAAACTGTAGGTCCCTATCTAATTAGCTCAAAGTGTGCACAAAAGGACCGTAGAGCGACAAACAAACCAATCCTCTCGTGTTAGAGTCTCGAGGTCTACTGACCATTTCTCCTGAACCCCACGGGGGGGCCCTCTTGTAGTGCATAGGAGGGAGCACGGGGAGTCCTTAGAACACCGGAAACTCAGGTAATCCGACTAACGAGGCAAGATCACAAACGCCTTCGAATCTCCTCATTTTTGGGCAGTCTGATGGCCAATTGGCTAGAGCTGTGGCTTTGGTATCACAGGCTTCAGATTCAAATCTTGGCTCTGGAATGTATGTTTGTGAGTGGTTCTTAATCCCCATTAAAATATAGGTCTTAGTCTAATTAGCCTAAAGATGACCGTAGAGAGACAAACCAAAACCAAATCCAACTCCCTCTTTAACTTTTGTTTCACTCAATGGAATATTACTGTTATCTAAAGATTTAGCCCTCTCATTCCCGGTATTAGATACTGATGTATATGTGAAATAATAAGATGTTTTTAATGTGTACATAATTTTAAAAATCCAGAATAAATAAAATATTTAAATAAAATAATTATCATAAATTTTAATGCTTATCATAAAACCAATATTTACAGTGTGAAGCCTGATGGCCAAGTGGCTAGCGCTCTGGCGTTCGGTACCACAGGTTTCGGGTTCGAGTCCCGGTGGTGTCATGGATATTTGTAGAGGTTAGGAATCCACTTTAAACAGTAGATCCTGGTCTAATATGATTGTAGAGCGTCACGATGCCCAATCAGATATCTCACCCTCATTATTTCCAAAGTGTATAGAGGCAACTCAGCTCTAGGCACAGTGATATGATATGGTGTGGTGTGGTGCAGTAGTCATAGTAGACAGGGACCTAGGGTTTAAATTAAGTCTCGGTCCTAATATGATTGTAGAGCGTTGTGGGGATAGTGTTACTCTCGTCCGTGGCATATCTTCAAGCTGCACGTGATCCCTGGGTAGTACTAAAGGAATAACAGCGATGCGGCCGTTGCTTATGGCATAAAGATAACTATCTATATTGCCATCTGCATTAGAAAAAATATTTGGAATATATGAAACAAAAGCATTCTAAGTGATCTGTTTTATTAGACTATTTAAGTTTATTTTTATATGATAATTTTGCATCATTTTGAGATAAACATTTTAAATGCCTAATTACACAGAGAGCTTATTTTTTCTCGAAATCTAAGACGTATTTACTTTCCTATCCATGCACATTTCACTCTACAGAGTGTTGGGAAACCTTATTTCCTTATGTTATAAACTTCGATTAAAGCTCGTTCCATCTGATCAGATTATAAGGTGGGTTTATCAAAATAGGTTGTCTAGTTTCTAAAATGAGTTGGGTGAACACAAAGTTCCTATGTAGAACAATCCTGTTTGATTAATAGCGTCCTTCCACTCCATCGAGAACATTTGCAGTAATTTCAGGTCTCACAGTTAAAAAAATTTTTGCACACGTTTTAGCTCTTCCAAAAAGGTTTCCAAGATATTTTGACCCTTCATTAAAGCGCATTTATTTTTTGCATGATCAGATTTGATCCAGAGCGCTGATAAATCCCAATCATGGTTTGGCCACCTTTTTCTTCGTTATTCATGGCAAAACTTTTCTACTGGGATGGTCAATGAATCAAGAGTCTTAAGCGTGCTTTAAGAGTAAGGTAACCTAAAACCTAAAGGGATGAACTAATGAGTGGTTTCTCTTCAAATTTTGTTTTATTCCAAGCAGTGTCTTATATAAATATAAACATGGGATGCTTCTTTAAAATAGGTCTGGCCTTTGGGTTCTAATATTGCAAAGATTATGTAAAACAATAAGCAAAAAGGAGAATTAAATCATTTTTTGCTTAAGGAGTAAAGGAAAATTATATCAAAAATAAAGAAATAATAATGTTTCCAATATATATTTATAGTTGAGATATATTATAAGAGACAAAGAAAAATTTCAAACATTTTTATTCTAGAATATTCCACAAAAATTTAATTTTATAATCTTTATCTTCTGAAAAGGCAAAATTATTTTTTTAATTTTTGTATTTAATATTATGCATATTTATTATTAATATCGTGCATTAATTGCATATGCATGTATATATGTATGACAGCTTGATATTGAATTTCTATTGAATAGCCTATATATTATTACCTATTAAATTTTCTTAATAGGTTTTCATCAATTTTAATTTCAAGAATGAACTCTCAGCCCCAGCTGTAGTCACAGGAATTGTTACAAATGTCATAAATGCAGTACATACTTCAAGAAAGCTTGACGACATAAAATGAGTCCTTATGATTAATAAATCATCCAGTTCCCTTATGGATAAAGACTTTTTTTATTCCATGTATAAAAGTGGGGTGAATCCTTTATTGATCCAAGCGTACTCATAGCCTCTCTGTTGGGGCCGGGGTCGTGGCAATTTGCCCTTCTTGACACCTATTGTTACGCCATTGTACATTAATTTTTACATAGAAATTCTTTTAATCCAATTTAAAATATATCATTAAAACTGCTTGAAGTCATAAGTTTTAAATGTCAAAGTTTAATTAAGTCATAGGTGTCTGTCAAGAAAGTGAGTTTAGTTGGTTACAGAAGCTATTCTTCTGTGAATCTTAAATGATATTAAAATATATTAGCTTAGATGGTTTTAGAATGGTTATTTACATGAATAAGAATTCAAGAAAATATTAAAAATATATTCATAATAATTTGTGTTGGAATAATTACCATTGCTTTTGCATAAAAAAGAATTTCTTTGAAGTTAAAACGATATTCATTATGCAAATTAATTGATTATATTTTTACAACTGCTGGCACATTTTTAATTTAAGCTTGAATGGATTAATAAGCAGAGGATTTTATATAAATTTAGCTCTGGAAATATCTGCAATATATTTATCAAATGCATCGAATAAAGCATTATTTATTAAATTTGAATATTATTAATTCATGTTTTTAGGACGCATATAAATCGACTAGGAGAAAATGAAAAAATAGCTGAATATTTAAAATTCACGTTTCAAGCTTTTAAAATAAAATGTTTAAAATATTTTTATCAAACATATACAATTTATTAATCATACAATTTTATGAAGAAATAATTGTAAACTAAATTAAATCTGGATATTTTTGATACGTTGTGTATCCTAAATGTATGCCACGAATAGTCACAGATAGACCATGATAAAATAGCATTGAATTCCAGGAAGAATTTTAAGAATAACTACCCTGCATTTGCTTATCATATGAGAGAAAATTGTCGAAGTGAGAGATTTTACATAAGCTGTTTCAGTACCAACTGAATAAATATACTCATTTCTACAATTAGTGACTGCAAAAGAAAGCTACTGGTTAATTCAAAAAAAAGAGACTTAATGCACACCAATTGAATATGTTGACAAGAATCAGTATAAAACGGCTTTTGATTTTTATTCTTGAAATTAATGTAAACCTAACTGAACCAATCTAAATTAAACGTACTGAAAAGGATAACAACAGACACCAAATAATTTTCACAAACAATTAACATGATAATAATAATAATAACATAACGACAAATTGTATTTATTTTTCAATCACTAAGTAGATACCTAAAGAATTTCTAGGGAAACAATTCAAATATAAACATAATATTTAAAAATAAACTATTGAAAAATATTGAAACATTGTTAGTTTAATCTTTATTTTAATAGCGTATGGACCAATAGGTTATCGTAATTTTGAAATCTGTTTAAAAAAATATTAAAGAAAAACATTTTTTCCTTTAATGCCAATTTGTTGTCATGTTTTTATGATTGGAACTGATAAAAAAAAAAATCTTATTCTTTTGATATTTTTATAAAAAATTTCCTGGTTAAAATTTTGAATTAAATTTAACCTCCAGTGCTTCCTTTGCAAACTGTCATCAACTTAGTTTACATAAACATACAACAAGAGTTTTAGCAATATCCTTAGGGCTATTATATACAATCATTATCATTACTAATACCGTCGAATAATCCTATTGACCCCGATTCATTGTTTAAATCTAAAATAATAGGTTTTACTTCAAATTATAATGTTCAATATTCACCGAAGGCTGTACAAAGTAAGGGCCGCTGGCAACTTTTCATGCTTGTCTGAACTATTTATTTACAAACGCTTTTAAATTTTCAACAGATTGGATTCACAAACTGTCTTTGATTAACATGCCTCTTCATCTATCAGCACCACGCTTTATCCTTGAAATTGTCCTGTAATAGAATTTAAAAAAGTCACTTGGATAATAACAGATAATGATACGGATTCAACACTGGAGAATGGCTTGGAGCAGTGATACTGATATTAACATGTTCACTCCCTTTCTTCGAATGCTATTAAAGGATAATGTCGTTCCTTCAGTTATGTAATCGCTTTAAATCTTCAATGGCTTAATCTAAAAAATACAGGAAATTTTTGCAGAGATAACGACATTAAAAGATAAATCGTAGTATATATTGTGGTACTAATTATGTACTATATGCACTACACTAGATATGCAATATATGCACTGTATAGATATACTAGATGTGTACTATATCGTGGTACTAGACTTCAGTTAAATATTAATTGTACATAGAAACTATTTTATCCAAATTTAAATACATCTAAATTAAGACACCTTTAAGTCAAAAATGTTAAAAGTAAAAGATTAATTAAGTAATACATGTTTGTCAAGAAATGGGTTTAGTTTGATACTGAAGCTGTTCTTCTGTAAATCTTAAAAGATATTAAAATTTGTTAACTTTTTTTTTGTTTGAAAATGGTTATTCACATGAAAGAAAGAAAATTATATATATATATATATATATATATAATATATATATACATATATATTATATTATTGAATTATATACATATATATTACATATTCATATTAAATAATAAAAATATAAGAAGCACAGTATTTTGTATTGGCATAGTTGCTATGGTTTTGAATAAAATGAATTTCTTTGAAGTTAAAACGATATCATTATGCATATTAATTGATTATATTTTGCCCAACTGTTGCCACATTTTCAATTCAAGAGTGATTAGATTAATAAGCAGATGATTTAATATAAATTTAGTTCTTCCACCTAAAATATATGCCACGGAAATTTAATTTTATAATCTTTATCTTCTGAAAAGACAAGATTATTTTGTAAAGTTATTGCATTTTATGTTAATATTATGTATATTTATTTTTAATATCATGTATTAGTTGCACTTTAAAATTGGTCTTGCACATGCATGTATATATGTATGTCACATTGGTATTCTATAAAGGTGTCTAATTCGATCTTGCGCAATACCATAAATATATCGTTACACTAGACTTCAGTTAAAACTCTTTTATTCAAATTTAAAATATATCTAAATTAAGACATCTTTAAGTCATAAGTCAAACTTTAATTAAGTCATAGATGTCTGAAAAGAAAGTGTGTTTAGTTGGTTATCAAAGCTGTCATGGCTGAGTATGGCTATTCACATGAATAAGAATTCAAGAAAATATTAAATATATAGGAACCATAATATTTTATATTTTCAACCTCAACTTCTTTTCATTTATTTTTGTCTATATTTTTATGGTTCATATATTTTACATTTAAAATACAAGAAGCTTTTTAATATTTAACAGAGAAACTATCAGAATTTATTGCATTACAGAATTTATTTTAAAATATAATAAATTCTTTTTTATTATATGTATAGAGATAACATCTTATCCTAGCGTACGCCATACAAATTTTATTGGCATTTTTTACATACTATAATAAATGCATTAATTTAGTTAAAAAATATTTAGTGAGACATACTTCTTTACTGTAAGACATTGACATATAATATATTGCAACTATGTGTTTGCCTTTAATTCTTTACCAATCATTGCTCAGTTTCAGTTGAATATCAAAGTTTAAAATATTGATATACAATAGTTTGATTATCTAATTTTCATATTAGAACTAGGTTTTTCAAATAAATAATAGATAAAAGTGAACTTTACCATTGAATTAATTATTGTGAGTCTAGTGGTAATTAGAGTTTCCTTCCAAAAGACCCCCTATAAAGTTTTAGTTCTTAAGAACTAAAACTTTTCAACTATATGCTTGTCCTAAATTCTTTACTAATAATCAGTTCAGTTTCAGTTGAATTTCACAGTTTGAAATCATGATATACTTTAGTTATTGCCTAATTTTCAGTTAAGAACTTGGTTTTTCAAATAAATAATTGATAGAAGTGAACTTTACCAATCAATTAATTAGTGGCGGTTAAAGTTCCCTACCATAAGACCGCCATATAAACCAGTTCCCATTAAGTACTCGAAAAGTCAAATTTTCGTTCTAGTTGGCACGATTTTATCATGAAGCGATAGCATATTGAAGATTAGTGGCGGAAAGGGAAATTTAGATTGTAAGGTATAAATATAACAAAACTTTATATAAAGCATAAAGTGAAATATGTAAAGATTATAATAAAGTATAGTTAAAATATGTAAAGCATATATAAAGTATAGTTAAAATATGTAAAGCATATATTAAGTATAGTTAAAATATGTAAAGCATATACAAGTAATATAAAAAAAAAAAAATTTTAAAGTCAATTCCTATTTTTTTTTTTCACTCTATTTCACAAAGTCCTTTATAAATAATTTTCATTCATTTTTTTTTTTAAGTTTATTTGGCGCCATCATCTATTGGTAGATATATGCAACTTAAATCTAAAAGAAAACTAAAAGTAATTAATTAAATTAAATTAATGAATTAATATTTGAAAAACTGTATTAAAATCAAGTGCCGTCCACTACAAGTTCAAAAAAATGTATTTGAACTTGAGTGGATGAATAAAAAGTATTTTATGAACGATATAAAACTTGAACAAGATATATATATAGGGAGAGTGTGAGCTAATAGAAGGAATTGAATAAAGCATAAAGTTAAAATATGTAAAGCATATATAAGGCATAAAGTAAAATATCTAAAGCTTATATAAAACATATATAGAAAAAGTAATAAATGTTTTTCCTCAGGAAGGAATAGCAATCTTTTAGGATGGCTTGGATTGTTCAGCCCATTTTTAAGCAGTTTTTCCTATGCATAGGTTCAAAGTTAAGTTTATCCGTTTCAAATATTTTGAATGCTTAGTCATACAAAATGAAACATTTCTCAGGAGATTTCTGTCTGAAATGTTGCATACAAATGTGACAGCTCCATGTCTTTCAAGATGTGATTGTGCTTCAACTAACAAGCTCCAGCTGTTGGCATAAAGATATTCGTTCATTCGCTTTTCTATGAACTGACGTCATTACAGAATCTCCTTCAGCACGCGCATATGGTGAATCGAAATATTTTCCACGTGTTTTAACGGCGAAAGTGAATTCGAAATTTCACAGAACGTTTTACTGTGATTCGTTCTTACTTAAGACGCTAAAGCAGATTTTGCATCCACAAATTCTAACCGAATTTGAAATTCTAAAAAACAAAATTTTTAAGTTAAAATGTTTTTCTGGATTTTCTTAAAATTCTTCCAACTGTCATTGCAGAATCACCTTCATGCAAGCACATATGGTGAATTGGAATATTTTCTACGGGTTTTAACAGCGAAAGTGAATTCGAAATTTCATATAACGTTAATTTTTTTTAATTAAAAAGTTAGTTCTGGATTTTCCTAAAATTCGAATTATTTCAACCATCATTGCAGAATCTCCTTCAACATGCGCATATGGTAAAATGGAATATTTTCTACTGGTTTTAACAGAGAAAGTGAATTCGAAATTTCACAGAACGTTTTACTGTGATTTGTTCTTAAAGAACGCTAAGCTTTAAAGCAGGTTTTGCATCCACAAATTCTAATCGAATTGAATTCTCAAAAACAAACTTTTTAAATTAAAAAAATAGTTCTGGATTTTCCTAAAACTCGAATTATTTCAACCGTTGTTGCAGAATCTCCTTCAGCACGCGCATATGGCGAATTGGTATATTTTCTACAGGTTTTAATGGCGAAAGTGAATTCGAAATTTCACAGAACGTTTTACTGTGATTCGTTCTTAAAGAACACGAGACGCTAAAGTAGATTTTTCATCTACAAATTCTAACAGAATTGAAATTCTAAGAAAAAGCAATTTTAATTACAAAGTTATTTCTGGATTTTCCTAAAATTCGAATTATTTTTAACTGGTATTTTTTGTTGCCCTTTTTATTCTACTTAAAAATGGCAAAAATGACGTTTCAAAGATTTAAACGAGAAATTAAATTCAAAATTTCTTATAAGCCTTTTCGTTTATTTGTAAGAAAATCAGATGTCAGCACAAAAAAAACACAAAATGTACATCTCATATTTCTAAAGGAATTGAGATTCTATGATTAAATAACAAATGGAAATCTGAAATTAAATGTATATATATTTTTTGATTTTTCTAAAATGCAATTTATTTCGTATTGTTGTTTTTGGATAGTTATTCTTCTTTCCGTAATTCTTTCTGTCTTTTGAATATGATAGATTTATATGTATTCAATTATAGTATATTATTTTTGCATTTTCGTATTGTTTTCTTCTTGTTAAAACGTCTAATCACTTTTTCCTGTTTTTTTTTCCATTATTTTCTTTTAAATTATATGTTAGGTTGTTTCTCTTGTTTATAAATTTTAAAATAAACAGTTAATATTTATCATCAAAGTTTTGTAATATAATGTTAATTTTTTAGAAATTTATTTATTAAATTCAGTTGATTTCCTCATATTATTAAATTCAGTTTGTAGTTTTTAGAGTTGTGTTTACTCATAAAAATTTCATTAAAATCTGCAGGCAATGGTAGATGGTTAGTTTAAGGTAGTATTTCAAACAAATCTCTTAAGAAAATGTGAAAGGACACTGAACTTGCAAATGGATACACACCAATTATTAGTTATGCTCATTCCAAATTTGTTGGCAATTATTTGCTACTATTAAAAAAAATGTTAGTTTGTTATCTCCTGTGGATATGACTGGGTATTGCGTGGCTTCAGCAAATATCCTAATTAATTTATTTTGATAAACTTTTTTTTTATCTAATACAGAGACGGTTATCTTTTGACATAAGCAAGGGCTGCACCGGTTACTTATTTTGCTCTACCCAAGTGGCATATGTAGCTTGAAGATATGCTACGGATGCGAGTAACACTACCCCCACAATACTCTACGATCATATTAGACCGGGACCTACGGCTTAAAGTGGATTTCGAACCACTAGCCACTGGGCCATCAGGCCCCATTTTGGTAGACTTGTAATATTCAAGGAAAAAAATAGTGTTTCCAAAAATTTGTATTTTAATAAGACTAAACGTAAGAGGTGTTTAGCTTATTATAAATGTGTAAATTAATAATTGATACATCATAAATAAATAATTAATAAGTTTGAAAAGATTATCTTGGTTTCAAAATCTTTTTCTGGAAAATTGCATGGCGAGCTCATTCTATATGGTCCATAGGCCAGTAGAAAAATTTTATTGAATACTAAATAAATTAATAACTGAGCTATTCCGCGAATAAGTTATCATATATCCATGTATTAAACCTATGATATGATTGGCCAAAGTTCATGAAAGGTATAAATGATATCTGTTATATTGACAACAAGGACATTTAGAATAGCCGTTTTCTTTCGTTTTTTGTTGAAACAGGTTTATGTACTTTGTGTGTAAAAGGTAAATTTACTATTTAAATATACGATTTGATCATTTGTACAAACATTAAAGTTTAAACTTTTTTTAACAAATAATCAGTTGATTTTATTTATTTTTTTATTATTTTGATTTTTCTCTTTTCTTACTTTTAAATTCTTATTGTAAATCTACCGGGAGTAACCCCGCTATAATCATTAGCCCTGTATCGGAGCTTTCTTGGTTTATAATCGGAACCAATCTTGTTCATCTTTTTTTTTTTTTAGTTTTCAGTAAAAATAATTTTTTTTGTTGCTATATTCATTCTGTATTGAGCACTTCAGTGTCCCTGTTTATAAAATTTCTGTGCATTATTTTCTGCTTTCAGTAGGTTGCATCCACGAAGGTTATGTTTATTTATTTAATTTTTTATTTTATTATTGCTGCTACTAATGTCTTCAATTTTTTGCTGTGATGGATTTTTTGTTGTTTACTTCAGAAACCTGAGCAACAATTAGTGCATGACTTCTTATTTTGGAATCTTTTTTACAAGTAAAATTACTGATTAGCTTTGTTTTCAAGTTTCATGTAATAACTATGAATAGTTTGTATATTCAAAACAGTTTGTACCATAAACTTGCGATGTTTCTGAATTACGAAAGCGGAGGCAGATATTCGTAAAATGCAAAACCATCTCTTTTCGCAGGCAACATTTGAAAACAAATTGATTTAAAGAGAGCAAATAATGTATCCCGTCTGTAATGTTTCTCTTCTATAATATTTAGAGCGTAAAATTATTACATTTAAAATAATGCAATGCTGCAAAATTTTTTTCATAACATTTATATTTTCAATCTTTCAAAAATTATTTTGTAAATATGTTATAGTACAGAACAGCATTACATATCTGAGCATTATTACGTCGATATAAACAGTACATATATGTACAGCAAAAAAAAAAGAATGGTAATAAAGAGTATGAGTTTACCTCTTTGACACAGCGATTGCAACTGAAAATACCTCGATTTGTAATAATCAGGATCGACTATAAAAATCAATGGTACAACGTACTATCCCACTTGACATTCTTCTAATATGACTTGTGTCCTAAATCAAGCTCTTAACTTCTTTCACTGTCTCTTTTACAAATTAAATGAAAGTCTCTGACTGGCTCTTAAAATATTATTGTTAAATTTCTTTAATAAAAATTTCAAAATAAAATAAACCAATTCTGTCCAAAGAGAACAAAATAAAAAGATCACGTGTAGTATATGGGTATACAAAATAACAGAGTGAGATAATAAAATTTCTTGGGATTGGTAGTATACAAACCGAAGTATTCAAAGTATAAATATCAAAAAGTATTCACCATTTGTTAGCTGAATGACTACATTAATGTTTTAAATAAAAATAACACTGATCTACAGAAATTTTACTAAATGGACAACTGTTGTTGTTTTTTAGGTGTTTTGCTACCCTAAATTCGAATATATCTACAAAAGTTACATAGCTGGCTCAGACTTTTTGTAATTGTAGATATATTAGAAAATATTATATTTCACAAATGTCTCTCAAATGTTTGATGTAACTCTATTTGCTAAGGTTTTATTTAAAAAAGTTGTCGCCAACTATGTATGATAATATAGATTCCAATAAAGATATCAAATACATGCCAGGATTTTCAAAACAAGTGTATTGAACTTGATAAACTCGGCGCTTTTTTTTACGTGAGTCACTTCTGTTTAGTTTAGATCTGCTTGTCAAGTTATAAAGGTGTTTATATTAGTTTATAGTGAAGTACTCGTCTTCACTTTTCATTCAAGTGTTTATTTTCTTGACATATTAATTAAAATGTCAAGAACATGTGACTACATCTAAGCAATTTTTGGTGTTAACGTATAGTGAACCAACTTTGAAATCCCATGGAAAGAATATTACTCTCTTGATAACAAAAAAAAAAAAGGCATATGAATTTTATTTCGTGTCTCAAATTGGTGATCAGAACAAAATCTTGGTTGACTCTTATTTGCAGTGCGTCTTGTGTAATATCACTTAATGGTTGGTTTAACCAAAAGTCGCGAAATATACCACTGGAAATATTATAATTCGATTAGTAAGAAGGGAATCAAAGGATCATTCCACGGACTTTTATATATGCATTACAAAACAAATGCTGGAGTAGCAAGCACTACCAAGAAGACTAGCCTCCCTTGAGTTATAGACTTGATCCGACGAGCTTCCTATCCCAGTGCCACCTGAAAATTAGAATTTACATTCAGAATACTCTAGCGAAGAAAATATACAATTATATCCATAAAAGACGACATTTAAGACCTAGATTTTGGTTGAACGTATATAGAACGTCATATAATCAATCAAGCTGAATTCAATTATCAAGTTCATGATTTAAATTTGTCAAATAATCAAACAGGAGTTTTGAGATCCAGATTAAAGGATTGGTATTTTTAGAAAGTAATCACCTTTTGTCTTATCGTCAACAATTCTCTGCAGAAAGCAATTAAGTATATGGTACTAATGTTGATTCATTACTGAGTTAGAAGACCATCATGAATTTAAAGAATAGAGATTGCTTACAAATTCTTCTAAACACAGTTTTAAAAAAACGCGCTTCTTCATATTAGAATTGAGAAACCTTCGAATCCTCTTTCCTATGCAACCCTCATGGAGACAATATATGGCATGATGATTTTGCTATCAAAAATACAATACCAACAGTATTCTTGGAATATACGAGGCGATTTGAAAGTTATATTACTTTGTTAGGTCTCAAACAAGGATGTACTAAATTTTGCTGTTTTCTATGCGAGTGGAATAGTAAAAATACCAAAAAAAAAAAAAAAAAATTTGGAAAGAAGCAATGGCCTAAATGAAATCCGATACTTGGAAAAACCTCTCTACTGCTTGTAAATCCGGAACACGTATCTCTTCCTCCCATGCACAGTAAACTCAGATTAAAGAAAAATTTTGTTAAAGCGATAGATAAAAGTGGTTCCAAGTTTCCTTCAATTAAGGAACAAATTCTCCAGAATCAGTGAGGCTAAAATAAACGAAGGTATGTTTATAGGGGAATATAAATATACCTCCCACAAATAAAGGAGCTTAAGAAGGACTAGACTTTGAGAAAAGTTTGAATTGGGTTTTAAAAATTGCGTGGAAGTCTTTTAAAAAATGTCTGGCAATAGAAAATTTAACTTTCTTGGCAATAGAAAAGCAGAGAACTATGAAGAACTAGTTCCAGAATTTCTTCGAACTTATAAAGCTCTGGTATGTAATATGTTCCTTAAAATGCAATTTCTGAATTCACATTGCTTCTTTCCTGAAATTCTCGGCGCTGTGAGTAACAAACACGGTGAGATATTTCACCAAGATATTTCAACAATGGAAAAATGTTATAGGGGAAAATGGAATCCAAATATGCTGCCGGACACTAAAAAGGGATGTTCGACGAGTAAAGTATAGTAGAAAATCGTTAAAAACAAAATTTTTGTTTTAGATTAGTACATGTAAGTAAATTAAAGTAAACTAATCACTTTACAACAGTATGAGCTTTTTAATTTATTAAAAAAAAATGTTATGCAAACTTGAAATCAGTCCAAAATATTAATTAACATATAATTAATTAATATTAGCAAGCAACCATTATAACTTATTAGAAAGACAAAAGTTAAGTTATGTCAATCATTGCAATCTGTACCCAACAGGCCTGCGATCAACAGTTTGCTAATAATAATAAATGTTGTGCTTTTAAAGAAGTGGATAAAGGAAAATGATGTTTATAGATATGCAGAAATTATTCGAGACAGTCTGTTGTTTCTACTTTTGATTAAAGATGTATTCAACAGTACAGTACTTTTTGTTGCTACTGTATTGTAGCTAATACGTAATTTTATAGGAGAAGAAACGCTAGATATAAGTATTAGTTAGTAAGAATTAATTTTTAATTTTTTTTCCTCATACGAGGGTAATTCTGAAATTTTTGAGACAGCGGCAGACGACAAATGCAGGAAAAAAAAAAAATTATACTAAATTTTATGGCCGTAATTTATATGGCTGTAGACGATAATTTGTGGCAACAATTGCAATTTAGCTGTCGTAGAATAGATTTTGGAAGAAAGGAAAATGGAATTGAAGCGAGAGCATTATCACGCTATGATTTTCTATGATTTTTAAAGTGGGGTTAAATCAAGAAGAATGTCTTCAACGTCTACAATTATCATATGGAGACGAATTTCCATCTCGTGCTACTGTATTTGGATGGTTTACAGAATTTCGTAGCGGTTGAAGTTCTCTGCTGGATCAAGAACACACAGGAAGAGCTTCATCAGCTGTAGTTCCAGAAAATGTGCCGGCCAAATGAAAAATGTTAGTAGATGATAATCGCTGCATTTATCAAATGATACAGAAGAAACTAAACATTGGATCCGCAGCTATACATAGAATCATTCATGAAGAACTTCATATGAAAAATTAATTTGTCATTGGGCCCTCCATAATTTAACAGAACACCAAAAACGGAGCTTGTCAGAATCTTCAAAGAAACCATAAAATTACTTAACGATGGTAGACACCGCCTTATTTCTAAAATCATAACTGTTGACGAAATTTACATACAGTTTTTTAACTTTCCAACACGACAAGAAAATAAAATATGGGTCTTTGAAGATAACCCCAAATCAACAATGGTGTAAAGACAACGAGCAATGAAAAAGTAATGTATGCGGTTTTCTTCAGAAGTACGAGACTTGTCAAAGCCATCAAGCTGGAGGGATAGAAGACAGTCACAGCTAACTAGTACACCATTAAGTGTCTTCTATAAATATGATTTTCAATATTAAAAAGCAATTCCATTTCAGACTATGAAACTTAGGCCATCTGTGAAGTAGTTAAATAAGCTGATCATGGATCGAGGATTAAACATAAGGAGTTGTATCTTGAAACCTTTTGAATTCTTATAAAAAAAAAAGAATGTGTGTCAGTATCTATAAAAGTTGTAAAAATTTACTACGATTTTCAATGTCTCATTTATATGAATTAGGATTTTCTACCCTTTCCATAATCAAGGGTAAAAAGAGATGAAATTGAATGAGGTTTAGTTTGGTTTGTCGCTCTGAAGTCACTTTTTGCGCACTTAAGGCTAATGGTACCTGAATCTGCAGTTTAATGTGGATTCCGAATCGCCAACAAACTTCCATGCCACTACCAGGATTCGAGCTTGAAACACCAAAGACCAGAGCGCTAGCCAATTGGCCGTTAGGCCACAGTTGAATCAGAAAAAAAAAGTTTGTCTTTCAAATATATGTCTAAACATTAAATAAATCGCTAGGACACATCTGGCTCATATATTTCATAAACAATAAATAAACTTGGGGTGCATTCCATTTTATTTTTTATGGCTTTATTTTTTTCTCTAACATTTTACTTAATTATTATAACATATTTATCATAAATTTATATATAGTCTGTGTAGAATTATTTGTAGGGTTTTAAATGCTTCAAATGACTTCGAAAAGTTTGAGATCCTCTGCTTTAAAGATTTCCACAGACACTCCAAAGGATTCATAGGACATTGATTAACAAAAATGCTGTACTTCGCAGAAATGTGTATATAATGTGTGTACAATTCTTATAGGATTTTAAATGCGCACTGACTTCAAAAAGTGTGAGAACCTTTGGTCTTAGGATTTCCACAAATACTCCAAAGGATTCATAGAACCTTGATTAACAAAATGCTTTATTTCACAGAAATGTGTATATAATGTATGTACAATTCTTGTCAGATTTCAATTGCGCCCTGACTTCAAAAAAGTGTGAGAACCTTTCTTAGGCTTTCCACAAACACTCCAAAGTTTCATAGGACCTTGATTAACAAAATGCTTTATTTCACAGAAATGCGTATATAAAGCGTGAACAATTCTTGTAGAATTTTAAATACGCCCTAACTTCAAAAAGTGAGAGAGTATCTGGTCTAAAGATTTCCACATTCATAGGACCTTGAAACAAACTGCTTTATTTCACAGAAATAATGTGTGTACAATTCTTGTAGGATTTTGAATGCGCCCTGACTTCAAAAAGTGTGAGAATCTTTGATCTAAAGATTTCCATAGACCTCCAAAAGATTCATAGACAATTTAACAACAATTTAAAACCTCTGTTTAGATGCAAAAATATAATATAATGCTTACTCAATACAATCTAATACTATGCTGTTATGTTTTTAGGTATATAATAAAACATTATTTTTTAAACTATTATTTGAAAAGAATAACATAGATAAAATGTACGAATCATGTCTATAAAAGTAATTTTTTTGTTATTATATACCAGACGGTTGTAAAATTGTGTATATTTATCTTGGCAATTTTTATCCAGTTCTAAATTATGCTTTAAATTTCGTTTAACCCTACTTAGAGAGAGCATTTTGAAATTTTGAATTTATTTTTTAACCGTTTGTTCTCCCGAGTCTTAAGAGAAAAATGCATTTCGAAGTAAATGCGTTAACCATCACGAAGCTATCTTCCTCACTATAGTATTCCTGTGAACTTGCGCTGCTTTGCTCCCCATTCAACACAACGTTTATTTCAGCAAATTTACAAATTACCTTCCGCTTATTCATTTTCTTGCCACATTTGGCTCTGCGCCTTTCTGCAGCTGGCATACCACTGGAAACAGCATCCAGGTTAAACACATGTCATTTCTGAATGTTCAAGTTTTTTTTTTTTTTTTTATTTATTTATTTATTTTTTTTTTTTTTTAAAGCACTTCGCAGCAGGTTGGTGTTGACAGAAAGGGTTGTTTTCGGGCACGAATGGGTCTGGTGTAAAAAAGGCATAATGGGTGTTTCTGGTTATTTTTTGTGTGTTGTCAGTCTCCTTTATATTCTTTTTAACTATTTTTTATGAAAATAATTGCACTTGAAATGCTTAGTATTTTTTTCCGGGTTAGTGTCATGCCTTGTTTGTACTTAGCGAAGATATATCTGCCAATAAATTGAGGAAAAAAAAACACCTTCAAAATTTTAAATATTCTGCTATAGAGACTGAAATAGCTTTTACTGATTAGTGGAAAATAAGTTCGAATTAATTGAAGCAAGTATATACAAATTCTAGTTTAAATGATTGTTACTTATTGGGCGATAATTGCGATATTAGGGGCCGAATGACTAGCGCTCTGGCGTTTGGGTGCCACAGAGTTCGAGTTCCAAGGGTGCCATGGATGTTTGTAGTGGTTCGGAATCCACTTTAAAGCCGTAGTTTCCGGTATAATATGACTGTAAAGTGTTGAACGTCGGGCTGAAACCGACAACCCCATTCACCCTATCTCGTAATAAGAAAACATATCTTGTTACGAAATCTACAAGTAAGCAGATGGTCTTGGCCCACCTTGGCGCTGTTGGGCAAAAAGATGTGTGATAAATAATTTAGCTTGCTTAAAATGTTACACTTATAATATATTCCATTTAAAATAGAGTTTAAAAATTTATAGCGATAATTTTTAAAATTTCATCCATCAGTTTATCATTAAAACGTTAAGAATGAAAATTATAAATGTTTATTATAAAGTTACTAAAGTTTATTAATGTGATTGATGTAAGTCAATTCCTATTCCTTTTTTTTTCACTATATTGCAGAAAGTCCTTTATAAATAAAAGTTGATATTTTCCTCTTACATCTGGCGCCATCTATTAGTAGATACATGCAACTTAAATCCAAAAAAAATAAAATTAATTAATTAAATTTAATTAATGAATTAATATTTGAAAAAACTGTATTAACATCCCGTGTCATCTGCGACAAGTTTTAAAAATGTATTTGAACTTTAGTGGATTAATAGAAAGTATTTTATTAACGATTGAAAATTTGAACAAGATATATATAGCGAAACTGCGAACTAATAGTAGGAATTGAAAAAATAAGTTGTGTTAAATTTAACAGTTAAAATTAACCGTGAATTAATGTAACCATTAATGGTTGACATCATTAAAAAGAAAATTAACAGTTTTTCTCATCTCTGTAAGAAACAATCAACCTTAATCTAAACAATCAGTCGACCTTATCCTCTTTTTATAAATATTTTCATTCGTCATTATGATAGATTATTGAAAATGTATTCGAAAAACTGAGTGGTCGGAATTTCCTTTCTGTAATTCACTTCCACTGACGAATTTTTTTTTTTATTAAAAAAATTATTCACATCATCTATGTAGACATCTACAAAAATATTTAAGAACAAACATCACGAAAAATATTAAAATTCTCAGCACTTTTAAAATCGATCGATAAACTAGATCTACTAATCTGCTGACTGCAGTTAACAACAGTTAGATTTTCCATGTGTCACCTACTTTAAACATTTCCTATTTTATTATTTTTTGTTTTCTTATATTTGATTTTAATATTCCATTAGTGGATATAAATGTCACACCCTGAGCATATATCTTAGGATATATAAAAGATAACAGAAGTGAATTTGGTAACGTAAGTTTGAATGGAAATCGGGATATAACCTGCATCCCTCATTTATAATCAAAAAATAAGAAAAAAATGAAAAAGAAAATTAAATTGAGTTCTATACTTTCTATTTGATTCTTTGAATACTCTAATGATAAAAATAAACTAGTTTTAAAAAATTATCAGACTTGCACAGATACGATTGATATAAAAATATAATTTTTGTTGTATATAACTTCTGATAAGAGTAGTAACCAGATTTTTATTAATATAACAGTCTTTCTCATCGCTATATTAAATATGGGATAGTATTTTGTAATAATTAAGTAATGTTAAAGTTTTACAATTAACTTATACCTATAAATCTTTTAAATAAATGAAAATGAATTTTATAATGATGTGTAGGATGATTAAATTTTCATGCCATTCATTATTGCAATTTCATGTGGTTATCAAAAACAGAACCATTAAATTTCTTTATGGTTGAAAATTAAGTGTTTTTATACAATTGAGTAAATTATCTGCCACGGAACGTATAGCAGTTAATATGTTCTGGATGTATTCATGTCTTTCTAATTTTCAAAATAATTACTTGAGTTATTTTAATTTTAAATTAAAAAATTACTTTAATTAAAAATTATAATTATATCAAAAGTTAATTAACTCTCATGCTAGTAATATATTATAGCTGAATAATGAAAGATGAAGCGAAATATTTCTAACAAATTGTCAAGTAATTAGATATTATATATATATATATATATATGTGTGTGTATGTGTGTATATGTGTGTGTGTGTGTGTGTGTGTGTGTGTAATGCTAATTATTTAACAATTTTTTACTTCATCTTTAAAGTTTTATTAGTATTAGTTATGTCATATTAACTGTATTAAATTATTATAAATTGAAGTTGTTTCTTTAATAAATGAAATAACCAGTTATCAAATAATTTAAAAAAGGGCTTTATATATTTTTTTCAAAATTATAATCTAGACCGAGAGACTTCAAAAAGAAACGTTAAAATTTTCTTGGAAGGGTTATTCAAATCTGCATACAAATGAATTATATTAATTTAAATACAAATTTATGATTACGAAGGAAACAAAAAAATTTTTATCATCACTTAATAGCCGGAGAAATTTTATCATCACGTTTAAACTAAGTGACAAATGGAAAATAAATTTAGACTATATAAACAATGGATGAATTTAAATTCCGAAACTTTATAAGTTTATTTACAAGAATTACATATTAATTAAGAATTACTTATTTTTAATTACATATTAATTTCTTTATTATATAGAAAATGCAATGAAAAAAAAAAAAAGGTTCAAAAGTGAAATGAAATATTTAAGATATTCAGCAAAGCATTGTTCCTTTTAATTATCAAAAAGTGTCATAAAATTGACTTTATAAGAAATCTTCGGACATTGAGTAAACGATGACTTAGTAGCAGTTTTTTCTTTACAATATCAGCTTGAGATTTTAGTTACTGCATGTCAGGTTTCTTGCCATTTAATAAATAGAAGATAGTTACTGTTTGTTATTTTATATTATTTAAATACTGCTAATAAATAACCATTTCAAAATTTGTTATTTTATATTTAAGTAACTGCTAGGAAATAATCGTTTTTAAAATTTATTATTTTATATTTAAATGCTGCTAAGAGATAACCATTTCAAAATTTGATATCAATTTTCAGATGTTTTTTAATATAGATATCTTTTTTTAATCTCTGTTTTAGATTAAGATTGAAGGTTAAATATTAATGTTGTGATTTCTTAATTTTTTTTATGCTATATTTTGATAAAGTTTATGGGAAATAAATATTTAAATAAATATTAATATAAATATTTAATAAATAATTATTAATAAATATTTAAATAATTAAATGGAAAATTTTTAAAGATATTAATACTGTTCGTTGTGTGCGTATTTTTTAATTTTATTTATATGTTAATTTTTTTTTTTGAACATTTAGATTTGTGTGCAAGTGGAATTTAAAAGAACAAAAATACAGATATAAATAAAATGTTTAAATATTTTTATAAAAAAGTGGCCCAACTTAACATAGAAATTTATTCAATTTAAATATATTAATCAAAGTTAAAATTATTTTGGATATTAATTTTACAAGTTATACAATAAAAAAAATCGTATTTTACATAAATAACTTAAAATTGCTGACATCATTGAAAGACTTTTTACAAATTGAGGTCAAAATCAATTTAACTACTACAGACTGATAAATTTGAAACAATTAATATATCCCGCATTAGTTATAATAACGAAAACAACATGGATTTATTCCCTTTTCTGTTACTATAAACAAAAAAAACCAGCTGCCGTCGTAGCAGCATAATGCTTAACATATTCTATAGATACGATATTGATAATGGCACATAATAATAGTTAATCATAGTTATTTGAATATTGTACCGATATGTAAAAGTAGTTAAGCACCCAACCTACATCTAGTATTCGACGTTTAAACAAATTATAACAATTAATCATAAATAATCGATTTTTATCTTTTGATTTACTGTAGCTTATGTTAACTAATATAACGTTCAATGATACTAACATAAATATAATATATTATTATTATATTAAGCATCGTTTAATTTAAAGTACAGAGAAACACTATTTTTAATATTACACAACTCATTCAAACATTTTATTTTTACTAAAATAAAGTGATGGTTTTTTTTACTTATTTTTTGTTTTTAGTTAAAATAGGGATAATAGATCAAAAAAAGATTTTTATGCTATATTTTTGATAAAGTTCATGGGAAATAAATATTTAAATATATATTTATTAATAAATAAAATTAATCTGAATGTTTAATAAATAATTATTAAACATTTATATTAATTTTAGAAGTGTTTCACTAATAATGGGGGAAAAAAAATCTATTTGAATGCAGTCATATTTATTTCAAAAGGGATGTTTAGGAATTTTTCTTCCTGTTCATACCTATGAAACAAAAAATACATAAAATTATTTGGAATAACTTTGATAGGAAAGAAAATATTGGCTATGTTGGACAAATATTGGCAAATTGAAAAAAATATTACAAACAAATATTTTTAGCTGATGATAAAGGAAATAAGAATCAAAATGAAAAGTATCAAATCAAGTTAAAATTATATATTAATTAATTATTATACAACAAATGCAATGAAAAAAAAAGGTTCAAAAGTGAGTTAAAAATGTTTAAGATATTCTGCAAAGTATTGTTCCTTTTAAATGTCATACCAACATAACTATATTAGATTATATTAAACATCATTTAATTTAAAATACAGAGAAATATTAGTTTTAAGATTACAGAACTCATTCGTCTTATGCAAAACTTGAGAAAATTGTAGTAAAAGTGATATATATATATTACTTATTTTTTAGTCAGTTTGCTATTAGTTAAAATAGGGGAAATAGATCGAAGTATTTCACGAATCATGGGGAAAAACAATCCTATTTGAATGAAGCTTTGCATTTACGTCAACAAAAGGGAATTTTTCTTCCTGTTCATACTTATTACGGAAAAAAAAAACCCATAAAAAATATTTGGAATAATTTTGATAAGAAAGAAAATGTTGGTTTTTGTATTAAAAAGTATTACAAATAAAATTTTTTAGCTGATGATAGAATAGGTATCAAAATGAAAAGTATCACATCGAGTTAAAATTATGCTAACAATATATTATTATTCTATTTGGCACGATTTAATTTCAAATACGGAGAAACAATACTTTTAAGATTACAGATCTCATTCGTATTATGCACAACTTGGGAAAAATTTTAGTAAAAGTTATGTATTATTTTACTTATTTATTGGTTAGTTTGTTTTTAATTAAAAATACAGAAAAATAGATCAACTTGTTTCACGAATTATGGGGAAAAAAACCCTATCTGAATGACGCTTTACATTTCTGTCATCAAAAGGGATTTCTAGGGAATTTTATTTCCTGTTCATAACTATTAAGCAAAAAACATAAAAATACTTGGAATAGTTTTGATAAGAAATAAAATGTTGGCTTGTGCATTAAAAAATATTAAAAATAAAATTTTTTAGCTGATAATAAAGGAAATAAGTAGCAAAATTAAAAGTATTTATAATTATTTACTTCATTTTGACGATAATAGTGAATTTGTTTTTTGTTTTTGATATTTTACTGTTCATAAAGTTTATATTTCAGAATTTATTTATAAAATAGAATGTAAGGAAAATAAGAAAGTAAACACTCGTGAAACATGACAAAAAAAATGAGAAATGGAAAAAAATTAATTCTACTAGAATAATGTCAACTACGCATACGTTTTTAATTTATGAATAGTAGAATTTTATTTTTGTATTTAAAAAAACATTTGGAGAAAATAATTATTATACTCATATCAATTTATAAAGATTATTTTAAAATTAAGAAACATACTATTTCTATTTACATATTGATTTATATAGATTATTATATAACATAAATTTTAAAATTTATATATTTAATATCAATAAAAAATATTCTCGAAATTAAGCTATTTTACCTGTTATCCTGAAAACACTTGTGAATGATAAATATTGCTTCTGAAAATATATTACAAAAAGAAAAAAATCAAAGTAACTCAAATTATTTTCCTTTTTTTTTTTTAAGAATTGTGTAAACCTAGAAAGAAAGTAAATAATCCTATCTATCATTATTTTGTTTAATGTTTTGGTTTTATTTTTGTAAAGAATAGAATATCAATTACATTAATTGCACAAATTGTGGTAAAAAAGATAAATATATATAAGGATGTTGTAACTTTGGTGAAAAAGTTTTTCCAATTAAAAAATTAAATTGTTTTTGTAAGCTGAATGTCAATAAAACTAGTATTTCCTACAAACAATAATCAATAAATATCATGTAAGAAAATGTAGCATTCAATTTTGACAAAAATATATTGATTACCTCAAAATTTATTTATTCTGTAACCTACTGTTCTATTTTTAAACAATTTTGAGTTAAAAAATAACTTTTTAAAGAAAATTGGAATTTCTTTTTTGAATATTTAGATACTTTTAGTACAGGTTTCAGTTTGCTGTTAACCCATTTAATAAAATAAGAATTAAAGATTTTGATACTTTTATTTAACTTAAAAATGAGCCAGAAAATATATCTTTGAGTGCAATTTTCCGAATTTTTATTGAAAAAGTAAACTTTTTATAGATAAAAACATAGAAATACATGTAATTTAAAATATCATTGATTAATATTAATGTAATTAGAAAGAATATTTTCGTTTGAGATTTTTATAAAACTATACAACTATAAAAGTTGTATTTTTATAAAACTATGCAACAACATATTACTAATTTAATAAAACTATAATCTTTAGAACTTTATATTTATTTACAGTTTTTGTAATTTTATTTTTCGTAAAATTTCTACATTAGGGTTATTTGTTTAGTATTATAATACATAATTTTATTTATGCTTTTACAAAAGAAGAAAATTTAATTATTTTGTAACGTTTACAAAATGAAAAGATAATAAATAGAATAATAAAATCTTAGTTTTTAAATATCCGAATTAAAACAACATTTTGCACTTTACATTGAATTTGATGCTGTTTGTAATCTATACATTTTTAACTGCAGTTTTATAATACTGATTTCATGTAATAATTTATGTTAATTAAAGAACTTACAATACCTGAATTATTGCTAGATTACAATCAATATGAAATTTGATCTGAAAAAAAAAATTAAGTTATTATCTAGATTAATCTTTATGTTTATTTATAAAATATATACTTTCATAAACAAACATAAAGATTAATCTAGAGTTCATTCTATTTTCTTACAGATATTTGCAATAAATCATTTAAAAGAAATTCAATCCTTTTAATATATACAATAAAACTAAAAAAAGTCAATGGTAAAATTCATTTTTTAAAAACCAATCGCATTAATTTAAAATAACAAAATCGAAGAAATTTATATATATATACTAACTTCCATTAATGAAACTATTATAAAAGGAGATCAATTCTGAAATAAATAAATATTTCTTTTTTTTTCTTAAAGGGAGTAAAGAAAATTGTTGATTTATTTTTCTATTCGGCATTCGAAGCACACATATACCGACAGAATAATTCCCACACAAACGCTCCTCAACTTATTGTTTATTCCTTCATCTCACGCGCACCTTTCCTCCCCGCGGTCTCAGAAATCGACCGGGCCAACATCTTCCACTCGATGCCAACGTACGGAGGAACGTTTCGCCAGTTGTTCTCAGACCGTTGACTGTGACTGGTGCTGTGAACTCCTGCGTGTTTTGATCGGAGCTGATCATCTGCGCCGGCAAAAATTGTAACTCTCTTTTCACCCACTTGAAGCATTCGCTGTTTTTTATTCGATTGTTGTAAATATTTTGATCGGTTTTATTTTTCTTATGAGTCAGTTCTGAGAGTGACCCAAAGTTCGGATAAATTTTTTTAGTGGTACTTTTTTTTTTTTTTTTAAATCGTCCATTGGATTATTCATGCTGATGCTATGTTGTGCAAAAAGGTAAATAACGTATATTTTTTTTTTTTTTTAATATGATCTACCTAGTAACTTAGTTTTAAAGTTATTTGTTTACATGCCGATATTGATTCATTATTTATTTACTTTAAATTTCATTATTTTTATAATAATAATTCGAAATAGAAATATTTTTTGTTTTTTTAATTATCGAAGTAGAATGGGGATTTTTTTATTATCGAAATAGAATGTTTTTTGTTTTTTTAATTATCAAAATAGAATGGTTTTCATTTTTTTAATTATCGAAGTAGAATGTTATTATTATTTTTTTTAATTATCGAAATAGAATGCTTTTTTTTTTTTTTTTTTAATTATCGAAATAGAATGTTTTTTAAGCCATATATTATGTCTAAATTTAATAATATAAGTTTACAATATTAATTTAAAATGTGAAGTTGAATATTTATATATTGGAACTTATTTATACGTATACTTTTGTTTACAAATTTGAATATTTTTTTTTATTATTATTTTATTACCTACAACTTTAACTACAACATTATTAATTTAATGAAGTATATATAGATTAAGGTAAAGTAAGGAAGTATGTATATAGATTAAAAGGTTTTTTGTTCGTAGAATGAAATAAAGTGTCTTACTTTCATTATATGTGACATTCTTAATAAGACTTTAATTAGGATAAGACTTTGATTAGGAATTAAGAATTTAATAACAGGGGATTATTTGATACTGCTAAGTTTGCTCGATGTTAATCTAATTTAGAAAATCTTACAGAAAACAAAAATAGTATCTTTAAAAAAAAATTGGAATCGTCATCTTTTATGCTGTTATTTATATTTGAACTAGAATAAACCTGCAGATATTATAAACACCATTCATCAATTAAATCTAAATATCTGAAAAAAAAACGTTGTATACTGTTTGCATATGATTGCAATATTATCTTTTTCACTTATCGAAACCCAATGGAACGACTTTCTGTACACAAAGAGAATTTTAAGAAATTTTTTAAAAAATGTAAGACAATTTTATTGCATATTTTAAGAAAATATTATTTCATATTGGAAAATATTATTGCATATTTTAGGAAAAAAACCGATTAGTGACATCTTTTTTTGAAATGGCAACGTCCTAAATGATTAAACTAAAAATAAAAGATTGAGCTAAAATGCTATTCTAACTTTTGCATTTATAATATTAAGTAAAATGTATTTAATTTTTTTATAAAATGATTTATGTACATATATAATTTGGTAGTTAATGGAAGAATAAACAACTTAAATAGAAACTCAGCAAACTACATAGTTTGATATTTTTGCAATACGCTGACGATCAATGATCACTATCTAGCTACTGATGTATAGAAATTAAAACAGCTTTTGATAAGTTCAAAAGTACTTAAATTATATGTTCCTTTTTTCTAGTTGTCTACCATATATTTTTTTTTATAAATAATGGTTTGTTTTATCAAATGTAGAAAACATTTGACGTTGAATTACGAAATTTTATCTTATTATCTGCTTTAACAATCTCTTTTTTTTTTTTAAATGTTTTATTATCTCTTTCTATTGTTACTTATGATAATGGTGTAGTGTAGTATTCCCCTACACAACTATTCCATTTCCTTTATCCATTCACAATAGCCAGCAATACAAAAATTCTATCGTTGGGATTCATTCATGACGTTGTGCCATCTTTCTACAAATACTGATTTTTCATGAAAGGAATCAAGTATTGAAGGTTTAGTTAAAATCTTCCTCTGTTAATAAAGTTTTTTAAAAAATAAATTTATGTATGCTGCCGTGACAGAGAAATTTTCATTTGATCTGACATGAAAGACTTGGTGCATAATCTGCGTAAATATTTCTAAGTTTTAATCAGAATGCAAATGAAAGCTCCAGAAAAGGAATGTTAATAAATATTTTTCTTTTTATTTCCAATGGCAGATTATGAACAGTTACAGCAAAAACATACAACAAATATTGTTGAATATAATTGAGTTTTTGATTTTTAAAGATAATTTTTAATTAATTTTAGTTAATAATATTATTTTAACGGCATCAATATTCTTCATTTTATAAAAAAATATGTAATAGTATTTTGCTTTTAAATTAACGGCTTCATCTCATAAGCAAAATACGGTTTTATTGCCAACTTAACAGAGTGAATTCCGAAAATAAAGCTATCAAACTGAAAAACTATGCCAACTCGCTGCGGCCTGGTGGCCAATTAGCTAGAGCTCTAGCAGTTAATATCGCAGACTTCAGGCTCATATCTTGGCGATGACATGGACGTTTGTTAGTGGATCGGAATCCACATTGAACTGTACGTCCTGGTCTAATTAGCCTAAAGTGTGAGCAAAATGACCGTAGAGCGACAAACTAAACCAAACAGGCAAATAATGAGAGTATGTAATCGCAGTAACTTCTCATGTTACAAAAATTTAATACGTAAATCGTGTTAACTCTTTTTAGTAACTACATGCGGTTTTCTACAATAACTTAATAGTATTCTGTTATCCAGCGTTAACTTCCGCTATTTCACAGAGGTGTCACGAAAATCTATAGAACGGAGTGTTCTTTCGTTGTTGAAATCGAGAAAATGGAGAAGGGTACAAAGAAAATGTCTGTTTAATGTTTGTTTTAAATGTGACTAGTTGTAAAAATTTTATTTATTTTATCTCACTATGACACTTTTTTTTTCTTGAATCTCATCAAAAAAATATTTATTTTAGTTCATATTTATTTTTTTAAACTCTCTAAAATCATGTTACTTAAAATTATTGTCTAAAATGGTTCAATTTTTCTAACTACAGACTTCAGGAAATGTTTTTAGTCAATCAATTTAAAAATCAAAAAAGAAACAATTAAATATTGGTTCGTAATTCATACTGCGTAAAAGTCCTTAATCTCTTGTAAGTGTTCTTTAATTCCTTACCCTACTGTTCCGTGCCAATCGAATTCACTTTCATTAAGTACATATTAAAATGAGATCGAAAATGGAAATTGAATGAGGTTTGTAGGCTGAATGCTACATTTATTTTAATTGTTATCTCGTGGTGGGGGTATAGTTTGCATTAAAAAACCTTTTAAAGCTTGAGAAGCTCAGAGGATTATTTTAGGTATGCTTTTATTCGTATTTTTAGCGATGCTTTGTATATCAGCTTTGCTTTCGTTTACTACTTTTATGTTTCTTCGCAGCAGCTTGTTTCCTTGTATAAACAGATGCCTTTTTTTTATTCGGTCATTTACTTATGATTTTGCGTTCCCTTTCTTCCTGTATTACATGTACAATATCAATATTTATAAATACGTACCGTTTAACTTATAGCGATGTTTCTAGACATTGTTATATCCTTTCCTTTTTTTTAAAGAATTATCTTTAAGTCTTTACAATTTGTAAAATCCTTGCAGAAGTATTAAATAATTAACGTGTGTAGCAATAATAATAAAGGAGATGTTGAACTGAATATGGCATTAAACTACTATTAATTAATAATAGATGATAAAAATATTGTTTGAAATTAAGACGAATTTTTATGTTGTATAGGATCATAATGCGACCCAACATAAAAGTGCTTATTTTCTTTGAGTTTTTCATGTACATGTTTTACTCATTTTAAGTTTTAGTTATATAGAAATTTCTATGACTTAGAAAAGGAGGGAAATTATGTGGATCCAAGTTACGTTACAAGTATTTATTGCTTTTATTACTTACATATAAACAAATATCTAAAGTTAATACTACTGATGAAGTTCAATCTCTATAAAGAGTTGCCAGATATAGGATAGGAGCTGCTTACAAAACAATAAAATGAATGACGAATTTATTTCACTTAAATTCTTAAACACATTTCCTGTATCCATTTTTCAAAAATATTTCCCAAGTTATGTTGCTAGTATTTATTACATTTATTCATTACATATAGACAAATATCTGAAGTTAATACTACTAAGGAAGTTCGGTCTCCATAAAGAGTTGCCAGATATACGAAAGGAACGGTTTGCAAAGCAATAAAATGAAATGAAGTATTCGTTTTTTTTTTTTTTAAATTTCTAAATACATTTCCTGAATCCATCCATTAGTACAAGTATCTAAAGTTAATACTACTGAGGAAGTTCAGTCTATGTAAAGAGTTGCCAGATATACGAAAGGAGCAGTTGAAACAATAAAATGACTGAAGAATTTATTTTATTTAAATTTCTACATGCATTTCCTGTATCCATTTTTCAAAAATATTTCTTATTTCATTGATTATAATATCTTGGTCTGCTGATAGATTAAAATAATAATTCTGAACAAAATAAAGACAATTATATGATACTATTGATTCTTAAATTTGCACTTATTATATATGTTAGCCTTTTAAATTTAATTGAATTGTTAATTAATTTAAAAAATATTATGAATAAAACGAATACAAAAAAATCCGGTAATATTTTTGCAAAAATGTTGTCTAATTTTTCATGGTAGGTATTATTGTAAATTATTCATTTTTTGCTGAACAATGTTATTAGAATAAATACATTTTCAGATTTTTTTTTCTTTAAGTGTGGTCTTAGGAACCAAATCATTGAGTAACCCTGGTCTTATATAATCTAAACTGTATTTTAAAATAAAACAATTAAAAATTACAATCAAATTCAGTTCAGGTAAATTTATATTTATTTTTGAATGCAATGTATTTAAAATAAGAAATTGATTTCTAAATTTTCACTTATTATACCTGTATTTTTAGATAAATAATTTAATTGTAGTGTTAATTATTTTTTTAAAAAAAAAAATATAAGCGTAAATAAAAACTAATACAGAAAATCCGGTAATATTTTAACAAATTTCCGTTAACGTCAAAGAAGAAGCAATCGCTTTACACTGCCAAGACTGCAAGAATTTCTAAATTTGCACTTATTATACCAGCATTTTTAAAATAAATAATTTAATTGTATTGCTAATTATTTAAAAAAAAAAATTATAAGTGTAAATAAAAACCAATACAGAAAAAACCTGGTGATAGTTTAACAAATTTCCGTTAACGTCAAAGAAGAAACAATCAGTTTGTTCTACCTAGACTGCATGGAATTAACTTCTGACCGTTGTGGTTGTCCTTGAAATTAAATACTCGACTAACCCTGTTTTTCCTTTCCTCAAATAAAACTTTTGTCTTTAGTATGCAAGACGATTCTTTGGAGTTCTCTGGCAACTTATTTCACCTCAAAATTTTGTATTTGTAATTTATTTTTCAAGAAACTTCTCGCAGAAATGAAAAGTCCTTCAATCAGGAATGGACAAAACTTTTGTTTGTTAAGTTGTCACACGGGAATAATTTTATTGTTCCTTTATTCATTTTCAATTTTCAGAATGATATGTGTATTCGTTTTTCTAGCATTCTATTGATTATTAATATGCTGACATACTTTTTTAAAGTTATGCTTAAAAATTAAAATATTTTTCTCCGTCTAATACATGATATATGTATCAATATATTTTATTGGTGCTAATTTTCCCAATGTAAATTTTTAGGTATCCAAAATGCTTAAAATATGTAAATAGACAAATTTCTTTAAGGGTTTTGAACCCTTCTATTTTCCTTGGGTTATATTTGTAGAAAAAAAAAATGCTTCACCACGTACATAAAACATACTAGTGTAACGATAGTTGTGAAATAAAAAAAAAAAAAAAAAAAAGAGTTCTGAAAATGTCAGATGTACGTTAGATAAATAATCAAAAAATGGCGCAGAATAATAATCGTTATTTATCTTAGTGCATGGTATTTTAAACTATAAAGCTATATTTATAAAAATATAGCTTTAGCCAACTATTATTATTTATTATTATTTAACTATTATTTTTATAAATATAGCTAACTATATTTAAAAAATAAGAAATGTTGATTGTTATTTTATAAAATATAAATATTTTTGTTTCTTATATATTTTTCCTGTCTTTTAAATTTCAAACAGTAAATTAAATAAGCAATAAATCTCAATATTTTAACAAAATATCACACACGTATATATTATTATTATTATTATTATTATTATTATATTATGTATAGTATACTTTAGTTTATAGTTAAATTCTAAATAACTAGCTGTAGTTATGAAATTTGACAATATTTTAAAAACTTAGATACTTTGAAATTTAGATATATTTGCAAATGATGATAATGTGTAATTTATACTGTAAATATTGTAAATGTGAAATTTATTAAAAATAATAAATGTTTGATCTGAAGGACTGTGGGAAAAATAGACATTTTTTAATACGGTACATTATCATTTATTGTTTTACGTAAAGGTGTAAAAAGAGTTGCAAACCGAAATTATTTATTCAACATATTAATATACAATAAATTCTATTAGTTTATAAAAGTTTCCATTACGGTTACAAATAAAGAGCGTTGCATATTTCATTATAAAATACTGCATTTGAATTAATTAATAATTATTTGTTCTACGCAATGTAGCATATATATATATATGTATTAAATATTCTTTCTAACTTACTATTATAAAAAATTAATATACTATCTTCATTAATTTATATTTTTAAAATCCACTAGTGTTTTTATTATATTATTGAATTTTCTTATTGGATATTTCCGAAAGAAAGCTGTAGCTATTTTTCCTTTCCCTTTTGTATGACCACACCAGTCTATGTATTTCGACCGAGATTCTTCGAAATCCCAGTTTAAATAAGTCGGTGTAAAGGACAGTAACGGAAACTGTATGATAAGAGGTTTCCGTTTTGGATTGCTTTCCTCACATGTAATTTAAGTAACATCTGACATAAATTTTAAGCAAATTAAATTGAAATAAAACCTTTTAAAACATAAAATTAAAATATGTTTTTATATTAATAAACTATTTGAATGATTGCCATTTATTTAAAAATAACATAAATATGTGTAATTTTTAAACTTCTTCAGTATTTTTATATACTTGGTAAATTTTATAAACAATTTCTACGATTTGACATTTATCGCTTTATTTTTAATTTTTTTATATTAATATGTATTTCAAATTTATAACTAATACTTCTATAACACATAATAATTAAAAATAACATAAATATGTGTTATTTCAACTTCTTACTAATTCTTTCAACTTTTTACGAATATTAGATATAATAATTAAAAATAACATAAATATGTGTAATTTCAACTTCTTATGTATTTTTATCTACTTTGTAAATTTTAAAAAGAACTTCTAAGATTTGAGATTATTTATTACTTTATTTATAAATTTGTTTTATTTTAATTTGTTTCAAATTTATAACTACTTATATTACATATACGAAAAATAATGTCTGAAAACGTACTCATACATTATCATTAATTTTAAATATATTAATTTATTTTTATAAATTTTCTTCGTTAAGTTACTTTTTATCATTTTCTTATTTACCAGGATCTTTTATGTTTAAATTCGTTTTCATGAAAATCAAGTATATCGAAAAACAGTAGGATGTTATGAGATTTTACACTTTACATTATTAAAGAAATAGATCAACGTTACCATTTAGATAATTACATTCAAGAACAGTATAGCTACTGACACATATACACGAAATATACAAACAAAATTTGTTAAAACAGATTAATTGGTTACAATTTTATAACGAACACTTCTATTATATGTACGAAAAAAAAATTTCTGAAAAAGTACGTATAGATTATCATTAATTTTAAATATATTATTTTATTTTTATAAAGTTTTGTTCGTTGCGTTACTTTTTATAATTTTCTTATTTAACGGTATCTTTTATGTTTAAATATGTTTTCTTGCAAATCAAGTATATCGAAAAAAATTATTATGTGACTTTTACACCGTACATTACTAAAGAAATAGATCATAGTTACCATTTAGGTAATTACATTCAAGAACAGTGTAGCTGCTAACACATATACACGAAACATACAAGCAAAAGTTGTATTGATTAATGGATTTTGTATGAAAATTATTGAAGTGCAATCTATGTTTGAGGTAAAAAGGAAAAGCCGTGTTCAATTTCCATAAAATGATGAAAAGTTGAAAAATTGATCAAATGATCTGGTTACTATAAGTTAATGATATACAATACATTTTCTCGGGGCAGTTTTAGTATGACCAATTTATCACCAGTTCATTTGTTCATTTTTAGATTAATGAAATGCGGTGTTTTTTGGCAAACAGCCACAGCAGCATCTTTTAATCAAAATCTTGTCTATCCAAAAACTCGCTTGGTTCCAGAATTTGGAATTTATATAATAAACAGCTGGAAGAAAATTTGGTGGTCGAACAAGTCACGTTTTTCGTTACACTTTGTAATGGCGTATTTAGTGAAACAACACGCACTTCTGGGTCCATTTTTGTAATATTCACAATCCAAATTGGTGGAGGTGGTTTAAAATGTTCGGTATGTTTAACTGGAAGAACATGTATTTAAAAAATAAAATAAATTAAATCTAAATAAAATAAAATGAAGTTTAATGTAGAATAATTTATCACTATCCTTGCTCGTTTTCCTTGGATGATGATAGCATCTACCAATAATGAAATATTATGTATTTAAGAAACTAAATTTATTTAACGAATACATTGAATGTTTTTTCTGTCCATAAGAGACTTCGTGTTTTACTCAATATACCACGAGCAAACCATCGATGAGTTAGGGTAATTGATCTACATTTGCTTATCATGTTAAAACTGAAGAATTTACGTTATATAATGTGGTTATTTATGCGATAAGCTCGAATACTCTATGACAGTCACCATCGAGTAAAGTTTCTAAAAAGTAGTGATAGTATCGTACGCTACCAAGCGTGCAATACTTTTTATTCCTGCAAGCCAGCTGCAATTATAACCAGCTGGTAGACTAAATTATGTAGTCTCAAGATCATATTATAATACAGCCTCAATACTGCAGAAACTTTTATTCTTGCAAGCCAGTTGCAATTATAAGCAGAAAGTGGATTAAATTGTGTAGTCTAAAGATCATATTATAATACAGCCTCAATATTGCAGAAGCTTTTTATTCCTTTAAGCCAGCTGCTATTATAACCAGAAGGTGGACTAAACTGTGTAGTCTCAAGAACATATTTTAATACAGCCTCGATACTGCAGAAACTTTTTCAATTTCCCAATATGTAAATTTCGTAGATAAATTTTCAAATAGTATATATAATGCTAAAAATGTATCTCTGATCTATAAATCTATTTAGTCATGTCAGTATTTTATTAGAGACATTCTGCATCTTTTATGATAATAAACTTAATCTTAATAAGTAGATTGAATTGAATAAATGAAGTCATATGCTGTTGAATTTATGTAAAAAGATTTCACATTTTCTCATAGTTTTTATGAATAAATTTATGGTAATTTATCTTTATGACTTTTACACTATTATATTTAAAGTTTTGAATTCCGATATTTAATATAAAAAAATATATTTATCCTTGTCTTAAAAATGAAAATTGAGAATTATGCCACGCTTCAGTAATTTTTAGTTTGCAATGTATTACTTTTAGTTTCAAACTTTATTTATTTTCTATAAATACTAATAAATTTATTTCATTATATTTTATATAAAATGAATAGAATTAAGTCAATTTTAATTAATTTTATGATTTTCATGCAGTGTGAATAATTAATAAAAAAGAGAGAATGAGGGAAAAAAAAAGAAAAAAAAAAAAAGACGAATATTTAAAAAGAACTGTAAAAAATAACACAATAAGAAAAAAAACATCTTAACTAATCCTCAAATTGCTAATAAGACTAAAAAAATTATTTGAAATGCTGTTTATTTTTTAGTTTTATAAATTTTAATTGCGTTAAATTTTTTTTTTCACTCTATATTAAGATTTTCTTTCATGATTTGTTTCAGTCCTATTTATTTCAAAAACACTGCAAACCTAATAAATTATTTCTTTTTTTTTCTTCCGAAAACAATTTCTCTCAGTCAAAAAAATAAAAAATAAAAAGTACTTGACATATTAACTAAATCTAAATAAAACAACCTTGTACTGGCTTTAGAAAAGGGTTTTTTCATTTTGCTCATTAAAGAGTTATGTATTTCTCTAGTAGATCGTTGAGAGACTGGGAACAATTCAACAAACAACGTGACCCATTCATTCACAAATAGTTTCCAAACAATTCACTTCTGTCAGATTAAGACTGTTGATATCGAATGCTTTTTTCTGTGGAAAGATTTTGACGGAGGTTGTACAATTGCCAGACGTTCTGACGTCTGCTCTTCAAGTTCATTAAGCCCTCCACTTCTTTCATACTAGAAGATTGTTTATTTTGCTCCCAACCAACAACAGCAGCTCGTTGAAGGCTGACAATGTTGCCTTTCCTGGTTTAGATTACAATCTCTGTTATAAACTGTTGAACCGCAAACGCTGTTCAATCTGTTAAGGTTTTGCTACCTTCGCCAAGTTGCAAAAAAGTCATATACTTTTTCTGTTCATTCGTTTTTACCTGCTGATGAACTACAATTTTCAGCTTTGCGTTGTAAAAATTCCACTTTGAAGGTATTAACCTGTATTGGCGTCCATGTCATGCTCGAGGTTGGGGTTTTTATTTCGTTTGACTGTTGCGTATGACTAATGCCTTCCATGTTATTAGCCTTTTGTAACGACTGTCGCCGCTCTCCAATTAAATAATGAATGTAATTATAGCAGTTTCCGTGATGACTTTTTAAAAATAAAATTGTCGCCTTGAGGAAATTTCTTTTGTTTGTAGATTGGTTAAAATATTATTGCAATTTATGTGCATTTTTAAATGCATTTTAACATTTAAGTTACAAAAAATGTAGCAAAAATGATGATTATAAATGGAATGACATATAAACATAGGACTTATTTTAAAATATGCGCATGGCAAAAATAGAGTATATATCGTCATCGCCATCATCAATGGCGCAACAGCCTCTTGAGCCAAGGCTGTTTGCTCATTGGTGATTTGCTTATCAGCGTGATATGATTACATAGATTTCGTGACGAGATGGGTTGTCAGCCCTGCGCCCAGCAGTCATATTAGACCGGGACCTACGGTTTAAAGTGGTGGCACCAGAGCACTAGTCACCCAGCCATCCTGAAATAATTTTCTTTTTTTTCTGTGGTATAAATTTCGAATACGTGTTCGAATACGTTCCATAAATTTTCGAATACGACGTATTAAGAAAATGCGTATTAAATTTAATACTCCACTTGCTATTAAAGACCGTTATTGCTATTAAAGACGTTATTATATTAAACATTATATTTATAATATTTTTACATTCACGGAAACTTCATGCTGATAATCATATCAAATTAATTTTATACAAATGTTGTTATTACCTCTCTTTATTTGTGTCATTTCTTTTATTTATTGTATTACTCTGCTATCTGTGACTGGTGGCTCGTGGCTAGAGCTCTGGCCTTCAATGCTACATGCTTCAAGTTCGAATATAAAGAATGGATGCGTTGGTTATTCAGATCATTAAATTGTGGGTACATCGGTCAATTAATTTATCAAATATTTCCATATATTTCTCTTTATATATGTCAAAAAAAAATTCATTTTATTTAATACAATATATTTTATATATTCCTCCGATGCTTTAAAATAATTTCGGTGTTACGAAAATAATATATTATTTTATGAAATTTTATAGAATGCTCATGAAATAAAATTTGACTTAACTTCTGCAAAAGATTATCTGTACTGGATATCAGTGAAAAACACCGCAAT